>JAKOOJ010000001.1:206445940-206495940 GCA_022577455.1 Arizona elegans | reverse complement strand
CTATGTGTGTTTTTCTTCTAGCCAGGTTTTCCCTACGTAGCCAAGGTTTTTTTTTTTTTTGTAGCTCCAGCTCAGTAGAATCTCATCTACTCGGTTCTGGGCTTTTTTCTAGGTGTTAGAAAAGAAAAAAGCCCAGAACCGAGTAGATGAGATTCTACTGAGCTGGAGCTACAAAAAAAAAACCTTGGCTACGTAGGGAAAACCTGGCTAGAAGAAAAACACACACACACACACATATATATATATATATATATATATATATATATATATATATATATATATATATATATATATATATAGATTGGCTAAGAGAATGAGAGACTTGAATGTCTTCCTTTGTCGAAACGTTTTGAGGAATGATACTGAAACTTTGTTGAATGTCTCCAGTTAGGATTTGGGAAGTTTCCTCATGGTGAGCTTTGAACCGAATCTTGAAAAATGATCCAGTGCTTACTCCACTTCCAAAATTGATAGAATTCCTGTCGGGCTGCAAAGTAACATCCAGCATAATTTTATTTTGAGATCATCCGATCAATTTGTTTTGCAGTGTATTTTAATAAACTCACTCCAAGTAAGTCCTCAATTTACAGTATGTTTATGTATAGTATAAACATGCACTATATGTTCATCTAGTGATAGTCTGAAGTTACAATGGCACTGAAAAAAGTGACTGACAACTGGTTCTCTCACACGCACGACCATAGCAGCATCCCCACAATCACATGATCAAAATTGGGAACTTGGCAACTGGCATGCTCTTACAATGGTTGCCGCATCCCAGGTCATGTGATTTCCATGGTGCCACAGGTGTTAGAATGCAGTACTGAGGCTACTTCTGCTGACTGCTGTCTGTCTGTCTGCAATTTGGCAGTTTGAATCTCACCAGGCTCAAGGTTGACTCAGCCTTCCATCCTTCCAAGGTGGGTAAAATGAAGACCTAGATTGTTGGGGGCAATAGGTTGACTCTGTAAACCTCTTAGAGAGGGCTGTAAAGCACTATGAAGTGGTATATAAGTCTAAATGCTATTGCTATTGCTACTTATGTCCTTCCCAGAAAAATCCATGGAGAAAGCTAAACACAGTTGCTTAATGTTAACACTTAATGACTATGCAATTTGCTTAACAATTTCATTGATCACTTACCCACCTTAAAAAGGTCACAAAATCAGATGTGACCCATTTCACAACTGTCTAATTTCTACAACTATATAATGAGGATATTTTTTTAAAAAAGAGAGAACGAGAGAAATATTAAAGAAGCATTGTCCAGAGCACTTTGAGAAAAAAATGCTGGGCTTTAAAATAATAAAGTTCAATTATTTCTCTTCCAAGTTGATGCATTTGACTTTAAGCTGGTATTTCTTTCTTACCTCAGTTCTTAATGACATTAAATGGTCATGTTTTAAAACCAGTGATGTTTCACATATGTATATCAGAAAGATATATACTGTAAATAGTAGGTAACCTCTTTACTTTTCTGAGCTAAAATATTGAGTGCAAAAAAAAAAACCTCTGGTTAGTAAAAAATCTTAGAGCTGAAGATATGTTTCTAGCCATCAATTAAGGAGAAATTGCTCTCTAGAGTTACAATAAAAGGCACTGAAAATGTATTAGGATATTTAATGAAACCCTGAAGCATATGTTGCAGTCTATCAAATAGTATAAATGCATGCAGAACAGAAATATTTGCTGAGAACTCTAAAAATCCTTGGCCAGCATTATATTTCCTATCAAAATTTTCCTTGAAAAAATGTTTAGAAGTAACAATCACCTGAATATGGTTATAAGGTCCATGGGAAATGTTTGAACCAGGATGCATCAGGCTTTGTGGAGTATGTTGGAAAACAATCAGTAGTACAAGAGAGAATGGGTATCATTTCCGAACTTCAACATCTTCCAGATTTGTGGACTTCAACTCTCAGAATTCTCAATAATGGCCATATTGGTTGAACAAATCTGGAAAATGAAGGCATCAGTTGGTTCTCTGTGTTGGGAAACTCTGGGGTAGTCAAAGCCAAAAAAAAAAAAAAGCATGTATAGACCAATTTTTCCCAAATTTTAAAATGTATATGGGTATATCATCTTGAGTTCCTGAACAAAAGGTGGAATATAAAACTAATAAATTTATCCATCTATATATTTTAACTTAGCAATAATTACAGGAGAATATGGTGTACTTAAAAAGCTTTGTTTTAAACACTAAGGATTAATTCAAAGTTTCAGGCTGAGTGATCAAAATCCATCGATCTGTCCATTCCCGCCCCCATCTAATCTATTTATCTCTATTCCTATATTTATTTCTCCCTAAATCTCTCTCTCTTTATCTCTCTTTCTATCATCTATCATCTGTCGATTAAAATTTATTACCTGTCTATCCTTTCTCTAGACACACACACACGTAAACTGTGGTGGGATTCAGCCAGTTTGCACCACTTCGGGAGAACGGGTTATTAACTCTCTGAACAGTTTGGTTAACTGGTTGTTGGAAGAAATCATTAGGGCAGAGAACTAGTTGTTAAATTATTTGAATTATTATTATTGTTTAGACTTCTATACCGCTTCATAGTGCTTTACAGCCCTCTCTAAGCGACTTACGAAGTTAGCATATAGCATATTGCATATTAGCATGTTGCATTAGCATTAGCATATTGCCCCCAACAATCTGGGTCCTCATTTTACCCACCTCGGAAGGATGGAAGGCTGAGTCAATCTTGAGCCGGTGAGATTTGATCTGCTGATCTGCTGAACTAGCAGTCAGCTGAAGTAGCTGCAGTACTGCATTCTAACCTCTGCGCCACTTCGGCTCGGTGAATCCCACCACTGCACATATACATATACATACATACACACACAAACACACAATCTACATTTATTTATATTTCTTTGTTTCTCTATGAATTTTACGAATGGCAAGTATAAAAAATGTAATCATCTGAAACAAGCAAGATACATTAAGATTACCTTACCACCCACGTTTGAAATTTGACTTTAGTTGCTTCATCTCCTTATTTTCATTGTTTTGTTCTATAGGTGGTGATCTTTTTCCTTTTTTTTTAAATTGAAGATTCTTTCATTCATTTTTGGATCCTTTGATTTTGATTTTCTGATTTTTTGAGATGAAAAGTGGCATAAAACATGTAACCAAAAAACATGCAGCCAAATAAACAAATTATGTCTTAAAATCCCATAGCTGAGATTAAATTTAAGATTTGTGTCAGTAGTGGGTTTCAAATCCCGTCGCTACCGGTTTGCTTGTGGGCACACGCCTGCTCACACGCATGTGCAATGTTTCTGCTGCTACCCGTTCACCAAATCCGGAGTGAACTTGTAACAACCCACCACTGATTTGCATGTATGTGTACATGCGTATGATATGCATGTGGATATGCACTCGGGTTTTTCTTAGGCAAAGACAAACTTTCTCTCTCTCCCACGCACACGCAATAACCCCCGCTGTCAGAGAATGTCCTCTCTGACTTTCATCAGCTTCTGCTGTGGCTCTGTTCTCTCAGGTAATCAAAGCAGGTTTCCTTAGATGGGTCCTGAGTGAATACTTGGGCATAAGCTCACCTTAGAGAGAAACTCTCAATGCTGCACACAGCCTGTAATTTTTCATGGTCACCTCCAGGACAATTTTACACCCTCTTGGAAGAATCATCAGGGAGCCCCTCTGCAAACATAAAGGTGACCCTAAAACAGCAGAGAGATTGTATTAAAACAGCATTCAGTGTCGTGGAATCAAAGTTTTATGCATAAGACTGTTTTAACTGAATTAATTAACTGAATTAACAACAATCTCCTCACCTTTCAGATACCATAGTGGCCCAAGAGGAATTATTCAGGTATAAATACAGGTAGTCCTTGACATACGAGTACAACTGAGCTAAGCAAGATAGTTGTTACGTGAGTTTTGCTCCATTTTACAACCTTTCCTGCCACAGTTGTGAAGTGAATCAATGTAGTTAAGTGAGTAACGTGGTTGTTAAGTGAATTTGGTTTCCCCGTTGACATTCCTTGTGGTCAGAAGGTGGCAAAAGGTGATCACGTGATCCGGGATTCTGCAACTGCCATAAATATGAGTCAGTTGCCAAGCATCCAAATTCTGATCATGTAACCAAGGGGATGCTGCAATGGTTGTGTGAAAAATGGTTGTAAGTCACTTTTCTCAGTACTGTTGTAACTTTGAACGGTCACTAAATGAATGGTTGTAAATTGAGGACTACCTATATCTACATCTCAATTATCTTTGAATTGATATCTAGATCAGATAGGAGCTTAGTATTAAACATCACAAGATAGAAACTGGATGACAAAAAATAATACGATGATTTACCATTCTTCTAATCCGTTCCTTGGTTATTGTGAGTTGGTGAATTATCCTAACTGGGCTCCCTTTGAAGATAAGCAAAGATATGAATTTAAAAAATAAGAAGAAAATAATAAGAATATTCCTTAAGGATTAACCCACCACCACCATATCTTATCATGTCCCATTTTGATTTCACAGTTGTGTATTACTGGAAAAACTTACTTCAAGGGATTTTTAAGGAATCGAGAGCCCGAGCTGATATGCATTGCAAGAGATGGACAAAAAGTAGCAGCTTCAACCCCTTCAAACTCGCTGGCCGTTTGGGCCCAGCACCAGCTTCGGAGGAAATTGCATTGCAGAAGGGAAGCAAGCAAGAAATAAACCTGCGACCAGATGATGAAGACACTGTCACAATGACCACCATGACATCCATTTGCCGATGGCCTTTCAGATTTTCCTTTAAACCAGCCTTTGTTGTTGGAAGAAGGCCTCCTACGAAAGGAGGAGAACTCCCACCTCAGGGGATAAAGGTTTCGGCAACTTCTTTGGCTTAAGATGCTTTGATGGTTAACATTAAATGGAGATTGCCTTGTGAAGATGATATTCCATCAGAAAAGGGGTCAGTGAAGCAGAATGTATTGGTTCACTTCAGAATAGTTTAAACCCCCCCACACACCTACACAGCAGTTGCTAAGCAACAGCTTAAGAAAGTTACTGGTCGCTGAAGCTAACCGACCCTGTGGAAAAAGTTATAAACAGGTCATGTGGCAGGGAAGGAAAGAGAGATCCAGGATGATCAGAAAACAATGATGAGCCCAGAAAGCGGATCAGGCGATCTGGATGGCAAAAAGAACCCAGAGAGCTGTCACATTTACATCACAGGTGAAAAACCTCTTCAGACAGGGCTGAGTCCCGCTCCCAGCAGCTCTTGGTCATGTCCTATCCCAGACCAAGCACACAAAAATACACTATTTAGTAAATTCTATTTACTAAATAGCAATAGCAAAAGGATTTAAGTTTGTATATCACCTCGTAGCACTTTACAGCACTCTCTGGGCAATGTTCAACATTGAAGCATTATTTGCATATTGCCCCCCAACAATCTGGGTCCTCATTTTACCAATCTCAGAAGAATGAGAAGATCGAATCAATACTCAGCCCCATCAGGTTTGAACTCCTGGCTGTGGACAGAGTTTGCCTGCAATACTGCCTTTCAACCACTGTGCCACAAGAGCTCTATATAAATGAGTCTCTCAAACACACAGATCTGCTGTATGTTCAGCAAGTTTGGCCTACAAGTGTCCCAAATCAAAAGGGTACTCAAGAGAGTAGTCAGGTGGAGTTGAGGGGCAGAGCTTGTAGCAGATCCATCAGCTGGTCCAGGTTCAAAGCCCGGGTTACGGGGTTAAGGTGTAGGGAGTGGGAGTTACTGAGTGGTTGTCATTAATGAAGAACCCGTGCTTGCTGCTCCATTTTAATAGAAGCAGCCCCAGTGTAGTTCTTTGACTGGTGTGAGACTTCTTCCAAATCAGTAGCCTTGCAGGGCACCTTTGCTCTAGTCTCTTTGCAGCCCACCACCCTCTTGCATTGGGAGGGGCAATAATTCTCTGCCTCATGGTCAGAGACTGATGGCAGTTGTATTTGCTGGGTGTGTTGGCTCCCTTCCCTTACCTGCTCAGACAGCAGCTCAAATCTAAGCCCATCATGACAAGTGAGGACTCCTGTCTTGGATCAGGAGAAAAATAACCTATTTTGAGAAAAGGAGAGTCTTGTTCCAGTATATCCTATGGGTGACTGCTGTATACAGAATGTTGAAGGTATGGAGCAGGGGTGAAATGCTACTGGTTCACACCGGTTCGGGCAAACCAGTAGTAATAAAAGCTACCAGTTCAGCTGAACTGGTAGTAAAAAAAAAGCTACCAGTTCGTCTAAACCGCTATTTCCGATGATCAGCTGTGCCGTGCGATTTATATTCGCTAAACTTTCTAGCACAGAAAGTTTCTAGCTGTTTTCCCCCCTCATTGTTCCACTTACCTTCAAACGGTCCCTTTTTCTGTGCAAAGCGTGCATTTGGTGTGCACTGCACATGTGTGCATGCAGCACAGGTTTGCCACACACTGTGCATGCACACTGTGCATGTGTTTGTCATGCACTGGGCAGCAAATTGGTAGCAACCCGAGGAGGATTTCACCATTAGTATGGAGGTAGTCAATTAATATATTTTTGATTTCTGTCATCTGAAGTCTAAGATGAACACTAATGTAATAGAATATGGGGTGGAGGACAAAGTATTGATTTTTTAGGTGAAATGATCCATAAAGTAGCATCTAAAACCTTACAAATCAAATCATACAGTCTACTCTTTACTGGTTTCTTATCTATCTGTGGTTATTTTATTATAACTATAATAAAATTAAACCACAACAAATGTTAGTTATAATAATGAATTCTGTTGTAAAGGCTGTCATCCCAACAAACAGATCGTCTCTTTGTGATCATTTAACAGCTTCCAGGAGTCTCCAGGAAACAACGAAGATTAGTTTCTCAGTGGACATCTGAGGGCTGCTATGCAAGGAGATAGAAGGCTGGAAGGAAAAGTTAAAGTGAGACATCAGGTTTTTGTCCTATTTACGGCCCTGAAATCGTTAGCCTCCACCCAAACTTCATAGTTTCCATTCATTCCGAGTTCTTTTTCTCCCTGGAAAAAAGATGAGTGGTGTTTCCAGGAATGAAAGCATTTGACTCATATTGGGTTAGCTCCTGAAGACCGCAAAGTGTATGACTGCTTTGTTAGAAGAAGTAAGCTCTCCTCTAGACTAAGCAAAGGTCAAAAGACTTGGCATTCTCTCTCTAATGAGCATACTTGGGAGGAAACCTCCTCTGGCATGAGAAGGAATGCATTTGAATGATCCACAAAGTCACAACTCTCCAATGAAACCTGATGAGAAGAACCCTTGAGGTCAGCTGGTATCACATTAGAGCCTTTTGTCATATATTTTACCGATAATAACAGCCATAACAGCCCTGAATATCTCAACAGACAGAAAAAGAAGAGCAGAATAAATTCACCCACAGTCGTCATCTTCTTTTTATAAATCCAAATGTGACTTTTTGACAATGATAGAAAATGGAGACTTCAAACCTAGGAATTTTACACTCAAAGATTGGATCACAGTTAATTCTGCGTAGGTAGGAAGAGTTTTTATTTTATTTTATTTTATTTTTGTGATTAAAGTGTTTTTTAGAGATTTATATGAGATATGTAGCAGCTTTTAAATATCTAAACCAATTGTTTAGACCCAGTCATAGATTCAGATGGGATTTGTTTTGCTCAGGTTATCAGATTTTTTTTACAAACTTTTCTTGACTATGCTTAGATAACTTATATCACTAAATAAAACCACCTGGGTAAGAGCCTATAATCCGTGTCTCTAAATGGGATGGTCATATAGAGGGGAATGATTGTAAAAGGACAGCCCTTTAGCTTATAATGGGAAAAATGGTTGAGTGTTACCTTATAAGTGAATTTTAAATTCACTAATCATATATTATATTTAGTATTTTTACACACAGATTGATTTGCTATGGGTGTTTTAATAGTTGATATGTTTTGTTGTTGCAAACCATCATGAGCCTCAATGAATTTGGCAGTGTACAAATCTAAAAATAAATGAATAAATTAGATTGATTGGCTTTGATAGTTGCAATAGTAAATAGCATTGCTTCTTGTTCTTCCCCTAAGCAACAAAGGATCTTGTGAGAATTCAATCTCTGGTTATTCTAACATGTTATTAATAGCAATATTTTTAAATCAAAGTGTGTTAGAAAATGTGACTATCATTGATTTATTTGATTTATAGTTAGGGCAGATGTACAATATAAACATCTCCACAAAAAGAAAAAAAAAACATTTTTTCCTAGGTTTTCATTAATTTTAACCCCAGCAATTATACTTTTTCTAAGCTGTGGTCTATTTAGAGGTTGAACCAGTATAAACAGGAAAAATCTTGACTTCATTCACCAAAATCAAAACCTCACATGATAGTGACATATGGTTGAGAAGGGATTTGAAACAATGGTACTGACTCCATAATCCTTTTCCCCCCCTTCATTTTAGCCTTGTGATTAGGAACACACAATTATGGCTGTCTTGGGGATATGTAACCAAAATTATATTTTATCCTAGGTTCTCAATATGATTATTACATATTGCATTTCATGCACCTAATCTAGGAATCTTACTTTGCAGGAACCAACACCTATTACAAATGAACAATTCAATTTGGCTACAGATGCTATCAGAATGTGATTGCTGCCTGCAATTCATTCACACAGAGTTAAGTATGTTTGTTGATACAATAGAAATGTCACTTAATTTGTGCTTGCTGTGCTCAATTTATGGCAATTATCACAATGCAAGCATTAATTAACTTAATTCGTATAAATAGTGTTCTGTATCTACTATATAAGGTGAATGAGTGAAGTCAGGCCTTATCATGTATTCATTCAATTACTTCCTCTTTAGATTTTTTCAACAGGCAACAAACTCATATTAAGCCCAGCTTGTTTTCTACAGTGAAACCTGGGTGCCACTGGTAGTATTACAAAGTGCAGCCCTATGTCATTTTGCGTCCTGACATGGAGCTACTTACATTCTTCCTGCAGGTTAAGATATCTTTATCTTTTTCTGTAAAGCACTATGTGGTGAGTAGTCCTCAAAATTTCTGTTCATGTCTAATATAGAAACTGTCATAAACATCAATGGTAGATTAATATCCAACAGTTCCAGGTTCTCTTGCTTCATCTATGTATGCTTTGTTCCATTAGCCCACTTGCTGTCAGATTGTCCTGGTTCCCCAACATCTGATGGAGATCTTGTTAAACTGAGTGATGTTTAAACTGACATGACTCTTCAAATGTAAGTAGGCACAATAAAGCATTAAGGATCTTTGCCCAAGTACCCAATCTCCCAGATCAAAAGCAGTGTTCTAACCACTGTGCTATCCAGCTGCTTGAGTCGAGGAGGTTACACAAATGGCATACCAGGATGATGGTACTGTCCCACTGCTGTTCAGCATAATCCCAAAATAATACCAAAGACTGAATATGGATACAAGTTCAAGAGTGGAACTACCATCAGTTACCTGCTCTACATGGTTGATATCAAGATATATGTGAAAACCAAACGAGACATAGATCCACCTGATATGGATCTGCAGTGAGGATACTGAAATGTCATTTGTACTGGAAAGATGTGGGCCAGATGGTTGTTAAGAAAGGGAAAATAGTTAGGACTGATGAGGTAGAACTTGGAACTATCAGCGGGTCACACAACAGATATACAGACTAGCTATAAATATTTCACATGGGAACCACAATGAGGAAGCAAGGAAGATAGGAGTATCCAAATACCACCAAAGAATCAGACAAGTCCTGAAGAGCCACACTATCAACATGTATGCCCTGCCAATTACCAGATAATCTGCCGATATAATGAGCTGGTTAAAGGAGGACATAGAAGCAGCTGATGTGAAGACCTGGAAATATCTCACAATGTACAGTGGCTTCCATGGCAAAATGAAGCCCTACATGGGATGTACCAGAGCTGAAATGGAAGGCAATGGGTAGCATCGGTGGCTGGAGAGTACTGAATAAAACCGAGCTCTGGGGCACAGATCATTGCAGCACAAGAAACAGGCACTAAGTACCAGATCCACCGAAGCAAGGGTCTACCACATTAGACAGAAGTCATGGTGCAGACTATGCAGAAAGTTCTCAGGGATAGCCCAACACATTGAACAGGATGTACAATGCAGCAGGAACAACATATACTGAATGGCACAACTAAGAAGTTGTGGGAGCTTCATCACTGGAAGCTTTCAAGAAGAGACTGGACTGCCATCTGTCAAAAGTGGTGTAGGGTCTGCTTGGGCGGTGTGGGGGGGTTGGACTAGATGACCTACAAGGTCCCTTCCAACTCTGTTCATCTGTATCTATTTGTATCCTGGAACTTTTGCATAGGCTAGACCCGTGATGACGAACCTATGGCATGCGTGCCACAGGCAGCACGTGGAGCCATATTAGTGGGCACGCCAGCTCAGCTCTGGGGCGCATGCGTGCGCCGGACAGCTGATTTTCGGGCCTTCTGGGCCCACCAGAAGTAGGGAAACAGGCTGTTTCCTGTTTCCTGCCCCTGGGGGCTGGGAAAGGCCCGTTTTTCTTTCTTACCTGGCTCCAGATCCTTTCTATGGATCTGGGAAGGGCGAAAACAGCCTTTCCCAGTCCCTTGGAGGCCCTACGGAGGCCCAACTCCCGGTGGGACAGGAAGTGACGTTTTTTCCTGTCTCCAGCCTCCAGAGACTCCTAGAGAGGCTCCTAGAGACTCCTAGAGAGGCTCCTAGAGACTCCTAGGGACCATAAAAAACATCACTTCCTGTCCCACCGAGAGTTGGGAAATGGGCCCTTTCAGCCTCCGAAGGGCCTCCAAGGGAGTGGGAAAGGCTGTTTTCGACCTTCCCAGATACATAGAAAGGATCTGAAATCAGGTAAGAAAGAAAAATGGGCCTACCAGGCCATCATGTGTCAGGAGCGGGGGTGGGTGGGGTTGCGTACGCATGCGCGTGGGCACGTGCATGCGCGACCCTCCCCCCCGCCCCCTCTCTCCTGGCACGCAATGGCAAAAAGGTTAACCATTACTGGGCTAGACCCTACCAAGTCCAGATGGGAGATTTCCCAGAAAGTCTGACAGAGCTAAGATTCTGTGCATTTCTGTGAGGTTTCCAGATCTAGACAGGCAGATCTGTCTGACCAACCAACCAGATGTAGGTAAGGACCAGAAGACAGCAATAGTGATAAATACAGCAGTGCCAAGTTACAGCAGCTTCCTATTGAGGTCCCGAGATTGAGGAAGGCACCGAACACCCAGAGAATAAGAAGGGATTTTTTAAATATTAAATTTAAAAAAGGTTTAATTTCTACCTCGGTTTGTTTGGCTTTTCTTTTTTTAAAAAATAAATAAAATAAATAAAATAATGTGTTGTCTATTAACGGTAACATGTAAATGGTGTTAACCATCATATTTTCAGACATTGTTTGCAACAGTACTAATTGAATGAAGTTGTTTTGCTGCAGTATCCTAAGAGAGTTTCAATGCACTACAATTCAACCCTGTATTTTGTTTGTTTCCTTTGAAACATTACCGACATTCAGAAATATTAGAAATGCTGTTTAGTCTTATTTTAGGAGTTTAATCCCTGAGCTTCTGTGAAAAACAAAATGGAAAAATCCATCTAAAGTGCAGACAGCATTTCTTTGTTTTCTTGATTTTGATACAAGAAGTATACAAACAAGGTATATATATATAATAAAACAGTTATTATCAAATGTCTATTTCTCCAGGGACTGGCGTGCCTGTTCTTTTATTAAAAACAAGTGAGAATGATTGTAGCAATACATTTGTTACAAACTAGTCTTTCAATCCTTCTGATAGCTTTTATCTCAACTGGAAATTGGATTAAGGCAAGCCTTTCTTATTTCTAAGATCATCAGCAAAGCCTTTCATCTACAAATTCATATACCCATCTGCTTAAAATTCACGACATAAAACAGAATATCCAATTTGACAGACAACTCGCATATCTTTTGTGTACAGTTCTATTTGGATCGTTTTCAAACAAGTCTCAATATGCAGGATGTTATAATGCAGTGTGAAAACACAAATGGGCAAAACCAAGAAAATATGTTTTAGCTACAAGTGTATTGAATCAGAATACATAAGAATAGCATAGCGTAGCATAGCATAGAATAGCATAGCATAGCATAGCATAGCATAGCATAGCATAGCATAGCATAGCGTAGTGTAGTGTAGCATAGCATTCTTTATTGGCCAAATGTGATTTGACCAGTGGTGGTAGTCACTTACCTTTGCTACCGGTTCACGAATGTGAGCACGCGCACAAGACATTCTGCGCATGCACAGAGCGAGAGTGATGACATCCGGGTGGGTGGGCGGAGCCTCCTGCCACTGCCGCTACCGGTTCGCCTGAACCGGTTTGAACCGGTTAAGAGCCTTGGTGGTACAGCAGACTAAAGTGCTGTTAAGTAACACCAGCTGCCTGCAATTACTGCAAGTTCAAATCTCACCAGGCTCAAGGTTGACTCAGCCTTCCACCCTTTCGAGGTAGGTAAAATGAGGACCCGGTTTGTGGGGGCAATAAGCTGACTTTGTATAAAAAAAGAACACCGCTGGGGTGGGGGGACGAAAGCCCTACTAAGCAGGTATATACAAAAGTATGAAGGCTATTGCTTAACACATTATAAGACGCCCTGAGTCTCTGGAGAAGGGCGGCATATAAATCGAACCAATAAACAATACTAATAAACCGGCAGAATACCATCACTGGATTGGATACACAAGGAATTTGTCTCTAGTGCATAAATTCTCAGTGTACATGCAAACAATAAGTGATAAATCATGATCATAGTCATCATAAAAATACATTCATCATAAATCATAAATCATCATAACACTTAGTGATAGTTCTAATGGTTTTCTGAGGGTAGGACAATTCCCTACATGCATGAATTTTCCTATCCTTATCGCTACCCTCATTTCATTTCAGTAAAAATGAGCTCCTTACCTTGAGTGAGAAAACTTGTGTACAAAGCATTGACCTCCTGGAAATGATTGAAGCCAGATCACCTTAAGCAAGAGTCAGGAAATATATATATATAAGTAGTCCTCGACTTACAACCATTTGTTTAGTGACCGTTTGAAGTTACAACAGCATTAATCAAATTTTGGATGCTTGGCAACCGGCATGTATTTATGACGGTTGCAGAGTCCTGGAATCACATGATCCCCCTTTTGCAACCTTCTGATGAGCAAAGTTAACGGGGAAGCCAGTTTTGCTTAACAACGGTGTTACTCACTTAACAACTGCAGTGATTCCCTTGACAGCTGTGGCAAGAAAGGTCACAAAATCTCACTTATCAATTACCTCGCTTAGCAGCAGAAATTTTGGGCTCAAGTGTGGTTATAAGTCAAGGATTACCTGTACATAGCTTTTCTGTGATTTCACAAACCCATTTTCCCCCTTACAGCTAAATCCTGGATCATGCAGAGAAGCATCTTTGGAAGCCACCGGCATTGCAGTAATAGATATAATACAAATGTCTATAATCTCACCCATAGGTTCAGAATGATACAAATAGAAAATCATTGTCAATTGGTGGTGGTTTTTCATCCCTTTTACCTCTGTGCCCTTCAACTCTTCAAATGTGGTCAACTAGGAGAGGTTCCCTTCCAGGGACAGGATGGAATGATTGTGTCTTCAGGCTAAGTAATGATTTTCTTCTCAACAGAGATTATTCTTACCTTGATATTCAGTGCCCAGTAATCATGCATCAAATATTAAATGTATTCAGGAGATCTGGGGTGGGCCCTTGCTTTGTCTAAGGTAAAGGTTCCCCTCGCACATATGTGCTAGTCGTTCCCGACTCTAGGGGGCAGTGCTCATCTCCGTTTCAAAGTCAAAGAGCCAGCGTTGTCCAAAGACGTCTCCGTGGTCAGGTGGCCGGCATGACTAAACGCCAAAGGCACACAGAACACTGTTATCTTCCCACCAAAGGTGGTCCCTATTTTTCTACTTGCATTTTTACGTGCTTTCGATCTGCTAGCTCGGCAGAAGCTGGGACAAGTAATGGCAGCTCATCCCGTTACACGGCACTAGGGATTCGAACTGCTGAACTGCCGACCTTTCAATTGACAAGCTCAGCATCTTAGCCACTGAGCCACCACATCCCTATTTGCTTTGTCTAATGGGGCATAAATACTATAAAACAGGGGTGTCAAACTTGCATTGTCACGGCGGCATCACGTGACGTATTGGGACTTTTTTCCCCCCTTTGCTAAACTCGGCGTGGGCATGGCCAGCGCGTGACACATTTGGCCCATGGCCTGCAAGTTTGACAGCCCTTCTATAAAACATCTACAAAAGCAGGAGAAAGTATTGAGGGTGAGAGAAAAAGAGAACTCTCTCTAGATACAATCAATCAAGCAGATGGAAAAGGCCATTATGGAGCTATCAGAGAAATGGACTCCTGGCCCATCTTGCAAGCTATTCAGAAAAACAGAAATTCAAATGCTTCCAGGAAATCCTCACTCCTGTCTGGGGCTTCTTCTCTCAGAATTCTAATCTTCCCCCACTTCTTAGCTTTAAAACTCATCAGAGGAAAGTCTCGTTGATTTTTGCTTCCTTAACTGTGCTCTGCAACTATGGGACTTATGTGTCCTGGTACAGGTAGTCCTTGACTTGCAACAGTTTTTCACACTTACGACCATTACAGCATCCCCGTGGTCACATGATCAAAATTCAGACGCTTGGCAACTGGCATGTATTTAAGATAGTTGCAGTATCCTTGGGTCATATGATCCCCTTTTGTGACCATTCCACAAGCAAGATCAATGGGGAAGCCACATTCGCTTAACAACCGTGTAACTAACTTAACAACTGTAGTGATTCGCTTAATGACTGTGGCAAGAAAGGTCGACAAATGGGCAAAACTCACTTGACAAACACCTTGCTCAGCAACAGACATTTTGGGTTTAATTGTGTTTGTAAGTGGAGGACTACCTGTGAACAAAGGCACTGTGCTGCATACACCATTTATGGAATGAAAGTAGTTTGGAGAAGGGATTGCAACGATGTGAGGGAGCTATGACTATGGAAAGAGAGAAGCAATTTTTCTGCTGTCTTATTTCTGCTTTTTTAAATGTAAACATGTTTTATAGGTGGTTATTTGGGTGAAATTGCCAGGTATGGAGACTCCTGAAAAGGAATCACAGCCTGAAATTGCATTCAGGTGAGTGCAAGTGGACTTGGGCTCATTTTTTTTTTCAACCCTGGAATGTTTTTAAAGAAGAGAATGACCAACCCATTTGATATATTTCTTGAGACAACTGAAGAAAATCCTTATTTGCCTCTTCTGAGAACCAAACCTGCCAAATGTTACAATGTCTTTCAGAGTATGAGATTTCTTCATAATCCATTTTTCATGTCATGCACTAGCTATGAAATTGATGACACTTCAAAAAAGATGGCAGCTATGTTTTGTCCACTTTCACTACTACACACTACCTTCACCCAGGGGTGGGATTCAGCCAGTTCCTACCAGTTCAGGTGAACCGGTAGTTGTGACCTGAGGGTGGGCCCATCCTCGCCCACCCCCCCTGGCGCTATGCCATCCTATTTAGCTGTATTGTTTAAGTCACACACATATGTGCAAGCATGTATGTGAGCAAAACACATGCGCAGGAGGCCACGTGGTTCAGCCCAGAGCTACAGTTATTTTTTCTGTTGGAATTTATTTATTTATTTATTTATTTATTTATTTATTTATTTATTTATTTATTTAATCAAATTTATATGCCGCCCTTCTCCCATAGGACTCGGGGCGGCTCACAGAATAAAAACAGCATAACAATAAAACAATGCTAAAAACAAACCCATTTAAAATCCCCAGACAATTAAAACCTTGCAGCAGATCAGGGAATTTGCTGAAAAAGCCATGTCTTCAGGTCAGCGCGGAAAGTGCGGAGGTTGGGGGCTGTCCAGAGCCCGGTGGGTAACCCATTCCAGAGGGTCGGTGCGAATTGTCTGATTGGGGGAGATAATTATTTCTTCCCCTTTCCTCTTCCACTGCTTGGTACGCTTCAGTGGGAGAGCAATCTGTATCAAGATGGAAAATGTTTTAGGTATGTCTCTTGACAAGAACTGTCCAATTTGGGAATGGTTTCCAGATTTTTAACTTAGTTCCTTAATCTTTATAGGCAGAAGCAGAAATTCTATAAAGAAATATAGATCTTGGGGCTGCCACAATGGATATATTTTTCTGTCAGGCTTTTCCTATGAGATTTCTCAAAGCCTTTGGCTATTGTTCATTAACAATAATTAATTAACCACAGGGGGGAATTTATCAGCCACAGAAACAATGCCTGCATGAGTCAGTGATATACGTCAAAACGTACTTTATCTGCACATCTGCTTGAAAAGTTGGACAGGTAGTTTTGGTGGAGACTTAATTAAGAATCATTTCTGGGGGAAAAAATGTTCTTAAAAACTCTGAAAATTGTAAGACATTATCTCCCTTTGCGAAGCAGTGACAGCTTGCCAGCGATGGAAAGTAAGTCATCTAATTGCCCAGTGGTTAAAAGGATTTTGCTTGGGTATTCTTCATTGTTGAATCAGGTAATTGGAGAATGAAAGAATATCAGCCTTCACAGATTGAAGAGACTGCAGGCAGCGAGATAAATTTTATGTGGGACAAAAATACCCTTAAAACCAGACTAAGTCATGGCTCAAGAATTTTTCCTAGATCTCTTTTGTTGCACACCTAACGCAACATGCTTTCATAGGGAAGATATATGAGCATTTGGGGATTTTTCTGGGGAGGGAAAAAAATGTTAATTTATAACCTTTATTTCCCTTAGTGTTGGACTTCCTTCTCCTTTGCATAGTGGTAGGATGTTTTCTCATTTCTTATTGCAGGAGAATAATTAGAGGCTCAGAACAGAACTCAAAATGAAACTCTGCTGAAGTTGAATGATGATGTCGGAAATAAGATTTGTACATCTGTTCATAATGGCCTCAGTCAGTACTTTAAAAATTAGCTACATGGCTAGTAGGAGTCTGAGAAAAAAAAAAGATGTGGGTGTTTTAAGAAGTTAGTTCATAATACAACTCTTAAAGTAGAAACAGCTTTATTTCTAGTTTATGCATAAGACTGAAAAGCATCTGGCTGCTTACATTAATAGCTGAGAGCCTCTATGCTTGTAAGAGAGCCAAAATACTTTTTTTGAATCTTTTCTTAGGAGTATGCAACTTTAATGCAGGCTGAGAGACATCATATGCATGTTTTTAAGCCAAAATGCCATCAATAATCAAAATAATTATATCTGTAGCTCATGAAATATCTCTGATCTTCTTTTCTTGATTTTCTGCTTGTTTTTTCTTGATCAGCCATGGCAAGTTAATCAAATAAGATGTGAAAGAGAAAAATAAGATGCCTCAGAAGCATGAGCAGTTAAGCATCCATCTGTAAAAAAGCCATTTCTAACTTTGTTTCTCAAGAAGAACGTACTAACTTTTTCATATTTGTGGGGTCCTTGGTGCTCTCTGAGTGTGATTCTTTTCGTGCAGATGTTTCATTACCCAGCTAGGTAACATCTACAACAGGGGTGTCAAACTCACGTCAGCACGGCATTGGCACATGATGTATTGGGACTTTCCCCCCCTTCGCTAAACCAGTCATAGGCGTGGCTAGCGCATGACGCATCTGGCCTGTGGGCTGGGAGTTTGACAGCCCTGGTCTACAGTGTTAGAAAGGGGTGGGGTTTGCTCTCAATATATATACAAGTGATTTGCTCTGTCAATGTTGGCAAGAAATCAACCTAGTTCAGAGATACCAAAGAACCTGACAAATATTTTCTTCTTTTCGTATTTGGTTAGATGGACTTTCCATATCTCCATGATAAGTAACTATGCTACAGGCAGAAGGTCCTGGATTCTGCCCCAGGAGCTTATGTTCCCATCACTTTCTTAGTTTCCTGGTCAATGTTACCAAGGCTTTCAATAGATGAACTGTCTTGCTTCACGCTTGCTCCTTTTTTATTTTTCAGCAATTTATGAATACTGCTTTATCTTGCTTCATAACTCATACCTTTGATAACACAGCTGCTGTGATATATTACAGCTAGAGCAGTGGGAATAAATAATATAAATGTACAATTGAATTAGAAGGACTTTAGGTTGCTATGATAAGGACAAGTCAGAATGTGAGATATTCCCTACGTGAATGCAGGTTTTCTTCAGAATTTGCTTTCTTTGATAAAACTGCTATTTAACATATTATAACATTCATATTGTATTGTGCAATTGTATGTTTGATTCATAGGGTTCATCAGCATGTCAATACATTAGGAGAAGAACAATTTGAATAGCACCAAAGCACCAGAGGTAAGACAAGAAACCATGGGTGGAAAGTAATTAATCAAAGAGAGAAGCAACCTGGAATTAAGGAGAAACTTCCTAACAGTGAAGGCAATTAACCAGTGGAACAGCTTCCCTTCACAAGTTGTGGGTGCTTCATCACTGGAGGTTTTTGAGAAAAAACTGGACAGTCACCTGTCTGAAATGGTATGGAGTCTTTTCCTTAAGCAGGAGGTTGGACTAGAATATTGTCAAGATCCAGTGGTCGGATTCAAATAATTTAACAACCGGTTCTCTGCCCTAATGACTAGCTGGGTAGGTGTGGCTTGGTTGTCATGTGACTGTGTGGGTGTGGCCAATTCAACATCACTCACGTCAATGGGCGCTTCGCCTTAGCTGTTACAATGTAATAAGGGTTAACCGGAGAGGCAGTTTCTGTAAGCAGGGCGATAAAGATTAGGCTAGAAGCAACACCAGAATGTTTCCTTCTTGCCTTCTTTACAGGATTAGCCCTGTAAAGTGGAAAAAAACAAAATAAGATTTCTTCCAACAACCGGTTCTCCCGAATAGGTGCGAACTGGCTGAATCCCACCACTGTCAAGATCCCTTCCCGCCCTATTCTGATTGATTGAAATAGTACTGCCTGCAATTCAGTGCTTTGTTTTTAAGTATTCACAAACACACAAACACAAACAAACAAACAAACACACATACACACACACACACACACACAAATGAACAGACACTAGGACAAGGGATTAGATTAGAAGACCTCCAAAGTCCCTTCTAGCTCTCTTCTGATTGAATAAAGGTACGACCATATGACCATAATGGTATTGTATGTCATGACAGTCATGAATTGGATCAGTCACATGACTAATTCAATTTTACAGCCTCTTTTGTGGCAGTCATTAAGCAAATCTATTGCAAAATCTAGGACTACCTGTATAGGAATGATATGGGGTTTTTAATACTTTTGAGTTAGGAAATGAGCTCTGTTAAATCTTGTCTTTCTAAGAAATTTCTGACTAGTTTGGCTGATTACTTCTTCCTTTAGAGGTTAGAGGAATACCGAAGGGGATCAGATTGACTTACTCCTCAACTTGCAAATATAATGGAATCTGCCCATTATAGTCACAAGTTGTGTTGGTTATTAAGCTAGGTGCCCACGTAACTGCCTCACTTAATAACCCTGCTATCTCTAATGCAGCTGTTAAATGATTGTGTAGGTCATTAAATACAGCACAGGATTCCTAGGATATAGGAGGTCTAGTATAGGCTCTGCTCCACAATTCAACATGGGCTGTCTCAGGCTTCGTCTATCCCCTGGAGCATCATGTGGGATCCCTTGAGAACCCTGCAATCCTTGGCCCTGCTCCTTCCCTCCACTGGGTCCCTACAGCCCTTGCACTGGGCCTGGACCACCTGTACATAAAGTGGAAGCAGTAAATTCTCTTTTTTAAATTTTTAGGACAAAGTTTTGATAAATTCGAGATGGATTATAGGACAAAATAGCAATAGCAAATAGCACTTAGACTTATATACTACTTCTATATTATACTAACCTTTCCATCCTCAAAGGATGGAACGCTGGGTCAACCTTGAGCCCGGTGAGATTTGAACTGCCAAATTGCAGTCAGTCAGCAGAAGTAGCCTGCAGTACTGCACTCTAACCACTGTGCCACCGTGGCTCATAGATATAGATAGTTTCCAGTTTAAGAATGAATGTTCCTAAATTCTATCCTTAAATCAAATTTTATGTAAGCCAGAACAGTAGTATTATATAATACTGCATAAATAGCATTGTGTAATAAATATGAACCATTGTGTATTTAACTGAAATTTTTCTACAATAGGCTCCTTTCTTAACTATGGGTCATCTTTAAACTGTGGAATTCTTAACCGAGGAACTTGGAAAGGGAGCACAATAGGTGTGTGAATTCCTAAAAAAAAAAAAAAGTATTGATTTAAACAACTGCATTATCCCAAAAAGAATGGAGCATAGCAGGGGAAGCCAATGTGATTACACAAAAAGCTTAGTGAAGAACTGCAAACAAATACAGCAGAAGGAAAAGGGAGAAGTCACCAAAGAGAGGAAGACCTAAACTGTTAGTAGAGTGTCAAGAAAACTCAAGCTCTGAATGAACTGAGGTTTGTGAGAGATACTATAAAGAGTTACTATATCTTCTTTAATGATGTTCGAAATAAAAGGAGAGGGAGAAAATCAATAGACTAGCTGTTGTTCAGTGAGGACAGTCAAGTGCTAATAGTAAGGAAGAGAAGATAAAGCTACTAAATCCTATTTTAGTCCAGTCTTCTCCAATAAGAAAGCTTGTGCCTTCTGAGAAACTGAGATGAGTAGGACAGGATTAAAGACATTTGAGCCCACTCTATATCCAACCGATTGTACAGCTTTTTTACAGCCCTTGTCTGGACTCATCCATCTCCTACTGTTGAGGGCTCAATGGAACAAGAACTTGTTCCTGCAAGGGAATTTTGATATGGCTTCATTGGATTTAATTTGATTTTTAAATGCTCATTTTCTGGCTTTGCCTGATACATTGAAGCATAAACTTGCCAAACAGGCTGGCTTCATTCAACATGCAAAGCCCCAAAAGATTTACTTGCTACCAGGGCCTGAACCTAGTTACAACCCACCCAATATTTCTTTGGTTTAGATTCAAGGGCCTGTTTTGCCCTGTTCAAAGAATCTAATAGTACTGATAGTCTGCAACCCCTTCCAGGCTGAGTCTCAACTGTCACTTCGCTCTGGGCCTAGCCTGATCTCCTGCCTATCATCCTTGTATTCTAGCAGAACCATCACAGAAACAAAATCCCAGAAAGAATCATTACTTACAAAAGGCTTGAAAGGAGAAAAGAAGGCCTCAGGAATTTATCTATGATTTATGAGGCAAAGGCAAAGTTGATCTTCTGGTTTGAACTCCCTATGAAGCAATGAAATCATAGTTTTCTCTCAGCTAACCTTCTCAATAGGTTAAGAAGGACCACAAAAAGAATCATCTTGTCTTCTTTGAACTGCTGGTCCTATGAGACCCAAGCAAAACATCTTCCCCATCAATGAACTCTTCACTCACCTCTTTGCCTTCAGTCTCATCTCTCTCCTAGAAGATTTCCTGGAACAGGAGACAGCTGGTGGAAGGAGGAGAAGAAGGCTTCAAAAAGCAAATATGTGGGTCAAGCTGATGGCCAAAGCTGGCCGTAGGCTCTGCCTCAGTTGACCATTTCCAATAAGCAACCGAGCCAGAAGATCATTGAAAAGCAATTTGTTAGAGCAATTTGTTTAAAAGCAATTTGATAAAGGGAGAATCTGGAGAAATGGATTACATTTACTTTTTTAGTTTGCACAACAAAGAACTTCAAAGAAAAAGTTGATTGATTTAGAAATAGGCATCTGCTCAGTTACATCCCAAGAATTACAGCATCCAATAATATGTGAGCATAGCCATAGAAAAGAGGATTGTATTCTGGTAAAAGTAAAAGAAACATTTGCAAAGTAAAAACCATCAAAATGGGTTTGGGTAAGATACATTCTCAGTGCTTCCCAAGGTTGGCTTGACTATTTTCTTTGCTCATAGATCCTTGAGAACAGCTAGAAATGAAACTCTTATCTACAATGTATTGAATGCTCTCCTGCCAGTCCTGGTTTCTGAAAGAGAGGCTTTTTTCTTGAAGGGTAAAGCTTATGGGGAATTATTAGCAATACAATTGAAAAAGCAAATTTAAAATACAAGAAAACCCATGTTAATTAGCCAGTGCCACAGTATTAAAAAAAAACAAAAACAAATTTAAAGTATTACGAAGTTCATCCTCTGTGGCCCTCAAAGCCAATGGGAGAAATAACTGCTTGAGCCAAGGAGATTAGCTCCCCCCCCCACGCCCCACAGACACACACACACAAAAGGTTGAGCTTAGTCAATTAGAACTTTTCAGGTTTGGGGGGGCTGGGAAGAGGCATGAAGGAAGGCAGGTAGATATACTAGAGAGCCAGGCCCAAGGTAGTCTGCAGCAATAGGCCCTGGGAACAGGGGTTTAGGGACATGTCGATGGGCAGAAGGAAAGTGGCAGGACAGGAAGATCTTGAAGGCAATTCTTCTGCAAGAAGACACTGGGTGTTTGTCAGGATGCTGCTTCTCCCTTCTGAGCACCTCTCAATGTTGGATTCCATCTTCCAGTTGAACACTGAACCTCTCTTTGTTGGCTGTGATTTCCTTCAGGGGCTAGACAACCATATGAGCAGACTGGAATCAAAAATACTAAACCGTTCCAACTTTATGATGCACTTCAAATTGAATGGAAAGTATAATGTTGAACATTGTACAATGTTCAATACAATACAATACAATACACATTCAGATCATTACCAGGAAAGAGCTTTTTGAAAAATGCCTAGTTGTGAACAAATAAGGTGCTTTGAAACACTATTTTCACATCTACGGTATTTTTAGTAGCAATTCAAGGAATTTTCCTAATGAGGATTTCCATGTCTGAAAATAGTGTCTTTCTTTGTACCTTTGTACTCTATAGCAGGGGTCTCCTAACTTGGCAACTTTAAGTCTCGTGGACTTCAACTTCAGCTTTGCTGGCTGAGGAACTCTGGGAGTTGAAGTACACAAGTCTTAAAGTTGCCAAGGTTGGAGACCCCTGCTCTATAGCAGACATTTAATACTCAAATATCCTTATTATGATTCCAGAAACCTCTCTTGAATGCATTGCCTTATATTACTTTTTCATTAGCTGGAATACATACAAGCATAATAGTGGTGTCAACCTATTCTTGATGTGGTCCATTAAAAACCCAAGAGAAATGCAAGAGATAAGGCTGGATCAGTATTATCCACTTCTCTTTTCTGAAAAAGTTAACAGCCTATATATTCTAATCATATATTTTAACTTCAATTGCAAATCCTGCATTCAGTGCCCTTGAATTTAATGCCACAGGCAGATGCATCTTGCACCTTTTGGGAATTTTCTCATCATTGCTTCTATCAAGGATGCCCATTTTTTTCTTGCGCCAAGGACTACGTTCAGCTTTTGCATAGCACTTTGGCAGTTGCATAAAGAGAAATGGGAGAAGAACACAGAACAAAGCAATAACAGTAACAATGTAATATTTATTTATAAAATGTATATGCTGTCCAACTTGTTGTCCAAAGTGACTAATTTCATACTTTTACACCTAAATGTAATTATATTCAATTTTGGTAGCATGAAGACTCTCAGTCATACCGTATAGTTAATTATTTCCCTCTTGGCTCTCGTTAAAAATTACCTAGTTACCTAGTTTAAGTAATGGAACATCTGCATAAAAACAACCAAGCTTAGAGAGCCCCAAGGACCTTTCATTTCAACCCTTGGCTACAAATATTTTCATTTATTGGTTTCATCATTCGATTAAGTAAGTCCAGCATTAGAATCCTTATAAATCTCATGTTATTTGCTTAGCATCCATGGCTAATAATTTCTTTCTCATGAACAGAAGAACATATGATGGAAAACCAGGAAGAACCCAGGTATAAATCCAATAGGCCCCAGGAACCATGAAAACGATACAGTCCATATGTTTCTCCCCTGCAAAAAAATAATAAAATAATAACTGTAAAGCAAGCCTTCTGGCAACAGAGGTGAACTGTAAGTGAATAAATAATAGATGACAAATAACGTATTCAGCAAAACCTTCCTTTTGTTGTTTCACAGCTCACGGAAGGTTTATAGGCAGATTTTATTCATTAATTTGTTCTTGGCAATGGTGCCATGATTCTTCTTGAGCTGTTGTTGTTGTAGAAGAAATTTACACACATTTCCTACAAGTAGTTTTGCTTTCACATGCTTGCAGTATTTGTTAGTTCAGGAAGGAATGCCCGTTATTGTTTCAGTCCCTTGACAATCCAGCAATGAAGGAAACTGGCACTGTAAGAAGGTTGGTGGAGCTGCCAGACTGCAATTACATTTTCAATGGAGTCATCAGAAAACCTTATGTTCGTAAACCTGGATGTGAAGCACGGTGGGATGAACCAAAGGATGGGACACCCATTCTACTTTATTAATTCTCCATTTTATTTTGGTTTGTCACACAATCAGCCAGAAGTTCCAATTGGATTTGGCATATTTGTCTACCTACTGAATCCTTCCCAAGGACATGGGGTAGGCAGATATGGATGTTTGATGGTGTTACGGGTATCATTGCAGGATGTAAGCTGGTTCAAGTAAAGTTGCCTTTTGCAATTGACTGGTGGTGAATTTGTCAATGTCGATGGTGTTCAAGTGCTGTCCTAATTGTTTCGGGATTGCATCCAAGGTGCCTATTCCTGTTGGTACTACTTTTATTTTTTATTTTTATTTTTTTTTAAATTTGATTTATATGCCGCCCTTCTCCGGAGACTCAGGGCGGCTTACAATGTGCTCAGCAATAGCCTTCATCCTTTTGTATATTTATACAAAGTCAGCTTATTGCCCCCACAAACTGGGTCCTCAATTTACCTACCTTAGAAAGGATGGAAGGCTGAGTCAACCTTGAGCCTGGTGAGATTCGAACTTACAGACAGCTGGTGTTAATCACAATGCTATTAGTCTGCTGAGCCACCAGGCCCATTTAATTTTGCCAAAGTTATTCTATTTCTATTTGCAGTTCTTTCTATATTATTATTTTATCCAGTTACTTCTCTTTTATTCTGCTGTCTTCAGGTACTGCCACTTGCATTATCCAGACTGATTGTTTTGGTCTTTCTTATCAACAATTGTTAATTATGATGATGATTGTGCTTTCCCAGACTGAAAGCAACCCTTTTCTCCTTCTCCTGAAACATTCTCCTCCACCCCAAAGAGCAAGTGGCCACTCGTCTTTTTCATCTGCCTGTTAGCTGGTTTGATCTATCAGTCTATGTCTGATTTGTATTCTGCTTTTCTGTAGCGTATGCAGAATTCGGTCCTCCATTGAAGTTCCCATAACAGAAAATGTTGAGGAGAGACATCCATGTGGGTGAGGGTGTGAAGGGGGAAATGACAAAAGGGCCAAAGTTTATTCCAGCATGACATGACGTTACTTTTGTTGTTTTGCCTCTGTCTGTGCAATAGGTTGGAAAAGAAGGAATTACCAGCTCCAGTAATAATCACAAAATTGAGGTCATCTGGGTCCTAATTCAATAGTTGAACTACTCCAGCTCAAGCTATTCCCGGGATATACGAAAGAGGCTTCCTTAATTTGACCTTTAAAAATAATGAAATTAAAAGCAGGCAGATTTAAATAAGATGGATGGCAGCACTGCCATTTTAGAAACCATCTCCCTGAACGCTTAATAAACGCCCACTTAAACCTGTCTGTCTTGTAATGTCTTGAGGTAAAGTTTTCTCTTGGTTCAGTTTCAAAGGGCAACAGAGAAACAGTAAAGCTGTGCTGCATTTTTTTTAAAAAAAAAATATTACTTGGTTGAGTATTTCCCATTGCCCTCCATTGACAAATAAAACTGATTAATTGATATGTCACTGAAAAATGACAGCTCTTTTAACCGCAACATCTTTTGTTAATTCTCTATTTTTTTTTTTAAAAAAAAGGTCTCCTTTGTAACTTTTTTTTTTAACAAATACTTCCAATCATTTTTCAACAGCAGCCCCCATTTTCCTTAGTCAAAGCCTAGGAAGAAGTTGAGAACAAAATCAAATGCCAAAGTGCCACCAAATGAAAGGATTTAAATCAGAAAACCAAGGGTGTTACTGCCATCCAAATACAGTTAGTCCTCAACAGATCGCTTAGTGACCGTTCGAAGTTACAACATCACTGAAAAAAAAGTGACTTATGACTGTTTTTCACACTTACAACCATTACAGCATCCCCATGGTCACATGGTCAAAATTCAGATGCTTGTTAACTGATTCATATTTATGATGGTTGCAGTGTCCCAGGGTCATGTGATCACCTTTTGCTACCTTCTGACAAGTAAATTCAATGGGGAAGCCAGATTCACTTAACAACCGTGTTACTAATTCAAAAAGTGTAGTGATTCACTTAACTGTGGCAAGAGAGGTTGTAAAATGGGGTAAAACTCACTTAACAACTGTCCCACTTAGCAATAGAAATTTTGGTCATAAATCGAGGATTATCTGTAATGGAAACAATAGTGAAGCGATTCAATGAAGTAGTCCTCCCAATCTTTTTGGCCAAGGAATAAGAAACTTAGACATTTTTAGCAACAAGGATGTGAATAACTGTAGTATCTCTTGCTGAACCACCTATACTTTTATATAATTCTAAAAAATATATATTCAATTATAGTCGTCTTCCCAAGTTACAAATGCAAAATTATTACCATTTGCGGAATTACCATTTGTGGAATGTTTCACAAAATCCCAATTTTGCAGAAATAATAGTCTTCTTGTTAAATACAGCATCAGCCAGATTCCTAAAAATGTGCATATTGGTAGGAATGTGTCACTGCATTTCTAATAAATAAAAAGGGGTTTAAGATAATCCCTTTAAGACAACCAAAGTTGCAGTTTTCTTTTTTTCATATTTTCCTTTAAGTGTGTTCTTTAAACTGTGCAGGACTCTGTTTTCTTTCTTACACTTGATTGACCAAGTTGCTTTTTTAAAAAAAAATCGAGCAGCTTGAAGATGGATGGACTCCAACTCCCAGAATTCCGAGCCAGCCTAAGAGTTGAAGTCCACCCATCTTCAAATTGCCAGGATTGAGAAACTTTGCTTTGATCCATCCTGGGAACATCACATTTCTAGTTTTATAATTTTTGCCAATCCCAAGAACAATCTTGGAAAGGAAAATGAAACAAGGAGCAGCTGAAATCACAACATTGGATTTCTGTGCATTTGGTGTATTTCCAATGACAATTCCCCCCCTCCCATTTTGATTGAATATCATTTTCTGATATTTTTAAAAACAATACATATTTAATACAAAATATATCTGTTTGGAATGTTTGGGGTCAATTAGATCTAAATGCTTGTTAAATCCAGTGGTGGGATTCATTTAACAACAGGCGAACCGGTTGTTAAATTGCTGACTGGCCCCTCCCCTCCTGCCCTGTCCTTCCAGGAGTCTTCACATGCCCCATTTTGGCTCCCAGGTAAGTGCAGGGAGGCCTACTAGGCCCAAAACGGGCATGCCCCCCCACCGGCCCATTTTTACTCCTCAGGGGTTTCAGGAAGCCAAGTGCTGCCTGTTACACCCCCTGGCCATGCCCACCATGGCTACGCCCATCCGGCCGATCATTAGGGCACAGAACTGATTGTTAAATTATTTGAATCCCACCACTGTTTAAATCCAAATGTACATGGCAAACATGCTAAAGTATTATTTGTGTAAGTTTGCAAATGGCAGAAGTTGATCAGAATGCTGTAAAATGTGTCTAATTAGCTAAATTGACAGCTTTGGAAATGATTTTGAGCTTTGCTCATTATTTGGAGTGCAATGCAAAGTAATACTTTGTCCATTGTATCCCAAATCCACTATATGGGGGTTCATTAAAATTTATTATTTTATTTATTTTATTTCGAATTTATATACCGCACCTTCTCCCGAGGGACTCAGGGCGGTGTACAGCCAGATAAAAACATACAATACAAACATTAAAAAACAATTAAAAGGATATATATTAATTTGGCCCCAATTTAAGATAACAAACCAATTAAAAAATTAAAAATATGTTAAAAAATATGTTAAGCCAGCCTGGCTTGCTGAAAAAAGAAAGTTTTAAGGGCACGGCGGAAGGCACTGAGGACTTGGATTCTCCTTATCTCTGGGGGCAGCTGATTCCAGAGGGTAGGTGCCCTCACAGAGAAGGCCTTCCCCCTGGGGGTCGCCAGCCTACATTGTTTGGCTGATGGCACCCCGAGGAGGCCCTCTCTGTGGGAGCGCACAGGTCAGTGGGAGGTCATCGATAGCAGCAGGCAGTCTCGAAGATAACTAGGTCCTATGCCATGGAGCGCTTTAAAGGTGGTGACCAACACCTTGAAGCGCACCCGGAAGACCACTGGGAGCCAGTGCAGCTCACGCAGTAGCGGTGTTATGTGGGAGCGCCAGGCGGCTCCTGTGATTGCCCGCGCAGTCGCATTCTGAACCAGTTGGAGCCTCCGGGTGCTCCTTAAGGGGAGCCCCATGTAGAGAGCATTTTACTGGATGCACATTTTTTGCAAGCTATGTTGCACTTGACACATAGTGCAGCTATTATGCATGTGACACAAATTATTTAATCTAATGTATAATCTTAATATAATCTATTTTTTCTACAATATTTTTCTGGGGGTTTCTGTAGTCAAAATATATGGAGGGAATCAGACTGCTTAACCCTTTCAGTCAACTAAGTTCAATACCAGACTAGGTATTTTTGCCTCCTCCATGTATTTTCAGCTACTACTTCCAGCATCCACTACTTGATGAAATTAATGGGTCCAAAATATCTCCAGGATGCCAATCTACCTGACATCTATGCAACGCCAAGCTAGACTTACGTTATTATTATTATTGTTGTCAATAATAAATGTTCTATTCCACATTGCATATAAAATGTAGATTAGAGTATTTTGTTATAAATAAGATGTCATAGTGATGGATTTCCCTGTAAATAATGCTGGAAATAAGTCACCTTCCCTTTAGATCACAATTTTAATTATTTATTTAGCTCAACCAACTTCTCTTTCTTTGTAATATGAAAAATATCTTCTTTTTTGGGATACTAAGCAAAATGTAATAGTTAATCAGGAGCAATAAAGCCATTTGAATTTAAAGTATAGATTAAACTTTAAAACTTACTTTAAGCCTGGATATGGAAACCATATTTTGAACAACTATATTGAACATACCGTATTTTCCGGCATATAAGACGACTGGGCTTATAAGACGACCCCCGAATTTTCCTGTTAAAATATAGGGTTTGGGCTATACTTCCCGTATAAGACTACCCCTCTTCCAACGCACACCAAATAAAAATTTAAAAAACATCAACTGGCTCACCCACAATGTAAAAGCAGCTGTGCTAGACCCAAAATGGCCCCTGAAAGAAGCAGGAACCTCACACAGCCACAAAAAGCCCAAAAAAACAACTTTCACACTTTACACACACACAACACAATACAACACAACTGGCTCATCCACAATGTAAAAGCAGCTGTGCTAGACCCAAAATGGCCCCTGCAACAAGCAGGAACCTCACACAGCCACAAAAAGCCTAAAAACCCAACTTTCACACTTTACACACACAAAATTCCACATATAGCCCATCTTTCGAGGAGCGCTCCCTGAAGTGGCACTGGAAACTTTGGTCGGGCTCCTCGAGAGACGAGAGCTTGCAGGGGGCCGATCTGGCATCCGCAATGGAGAGCAAAATCCGACTGCTGCCCGGACCAGTCACCATTTACCGCTCCGAGTCCCAAGCATCAGGAGATGAGGGCTGCCTTGTGCCGCAAATATACCAAGGCGGAATCCTGATGCCGCTCTTACAGCGGAGAGAAAAAGGCGGATTTTGCTCTCCAAGGCAGACACCAGATCGCCCACCTGCAAGCTCTCCTCTCTCAAGCAGCCCAACCAAAGTTTCCAGCCCTGCTTCAGGGAGTGCTCCTCGAGAGACGAGAGTTTGCAGGGACCGATCTGGCATCCGGATTAGAGAGCAAAATCCAGCTGCTCTCCGGATCAGACGCCATTTACCACTCTGAGTCCCAGGCAGCAGGAGAGGAGGGCTGCCTTGCGCCACTGGCTGGCACAAATATACCAAGGCGGAATGCTGTTGCTGTACAAATGAAAGTAGTGCTTCACTCCCACAGCTTCCAGCCATTGCAAACAATGCTTCTTCCCGCTTCTGCCGCCCCCTCCCCCACCGCCACAACAGCACCATTCATTCCGGATGGCGAGGGCTGCGCTCATTTTTCTGTATTGCACCACCTGCAAAACCCCTGTGAAATGGTTGTTTGACCCCCAACCGCTGAGCTAAGGTAAGCAAGCTGGAGGGGGAAAAGTTTTTCCTTTCTCCATGGCTCTGGTGATCCCAGCTGAGTTGCCTGATTAGCAGATCATCAGAGCTTGGATCGCCAGAGCCATTTAAGGCTCGTTAGAGCCTTTCGGGCTGGTCTGCCTGGTTACAGGAGAACGACACCCAGTGTATAAGACGACCCCCGACTTTTGAGAAGATTTTCATGTGTTAAAAAGTCGTCTTAATAAGTCGCCGGAAAATATGGTAGCTTATTAACAGTCGACATACAGTAATTTGCTCAGGTTTTATCTGATCTGTTGCTTAATCAATCTCTTCTCTTTATCTCTTTATCCTTCTTCCTCATATGTTTCCCAAAGCTAGCAGTATAATTTTGGATACATCTAACCAGTTGGATCTAGTGTTAGGTCTACAAAAGAGAGCTTAAACCATGATAGATCACCTCTTCAACTCTCCTCAACCCTTCCCAGCAGATTTATACAAAAGTCATCTGCTTCCATCTGCCAGAATGGGACAACTTGCTGCAGGTTTTTTTGCCATGGTCATCTCGCCCTGGCTAACTCGTCCCAGCCAACTCGCTCTGGCCAACTTAATGCAGGAGAACTTGACTTGGCCAATTCACCATGGGATAACTTGCCGTGAGACAATTTAATGTGAGATAATTGTACCGTTATCCGCCCCTGCATTTTCAATATTATTTCATTTTTTTGTCATTTACATTTCATTTTGCCCCTCCTTTAGCATCCTTTCTTTAATGATTCTATTCCACCATTTCTTCATGCACAAGTTGGGCATGTCAAGTTGTCCTGCATCGATTTGGTCAGGGTGAGCCAACCAGGTGAGTCGGCTGTGGCAAGTTGTCCCACCAGGGGTGGGTTCTACTTATCTTTACCACCGGTTCGCAATGGGAGCACACACACGCACTTGCTTTGCTCGCGCACACACCTTGCTTCTGTACATGCGCAGAACACTGATGATGACATCTGGGGCGGTGGGTGGGCGTCCCGCTGGTTTTACTACCGGTTCTTGTCCGGTTTCCCACTGTCCTTAATCCAAATCACATCACCACATCTGATCACATCACATCTAATCATGCTAATGTGAAGGTTCTTTGAAATTTGGAGGCAGTTATTTCATTTAAATATCTATAGAACAGAATGTTTGTATAAGGGGTCTTTGGTGTTCTCTGAAACAGCCAAGCTCAGAGAGTACCAAGGATCTCTCATTTCAACGCTGAGCTACAATATTCATCTTTATTGGTAGAATATTTGTAACTCAGGGTTGAACTGTGTGTGTGTGTGTGTGTGTGTGTGTGTGTGTCCTTGGTACTTTCTGAGCTTGGATATTTTCTTTCAGACTTTTCATTACCCAGCTAGGTAACATCATCAGTGCAACATACCCAGATTTAAATATCATTCAGGTCTGAAAGAAGGAGCTTGGATACTTAGCCACAGACATTGGGTTAAGAGAGTGACTTACAGGCACCAAAACCACTCTTAAAATCTAAGCAAGTTAGATTCAAAATTTCTTGTTCGTAGTGGCAATCTTCATTCTGCAGGCAATTTCTTTCCAGATCCTCAAATTGAGGCCTCGGGTCATCAAAACTTGACTCCAGAAGCTAGTTTGTAACTCTATTATCTGCAGCTTGAATCCTTTAATTTGTTGCCATTGGAAATCATTTAATTCCATAGTAATGTCGACTACATTGAGATACTTGATGTAATTGTCTGTTCTAAATTTCTGAATCGATTAAATCTTCCACCAAATAGACCAATTATTGAGTTTAAAATGCGCTGGTACGTTATATTCAAAGGCTTCATTTCGTTTTGCACATCCGAGCTGACCTTAGTCAAGGAAAATACTTATAAATTTTAGTCCCCACATCTTGTTTGAAAATTTGAGGTTTAATTTCAAAGACTTTTGATATATTCTAAGATAACCTCAAGATTTTGGCCCAAACCTTGTTACTTTAAGTTCAATTCACTCATGTGAACTGGTAGGTCTGTGAAAAATATCAGTGCACTGACCCATGTACAATCACTGAGCTGAGGAAAATGTTCCAATTTTTTTATTCTCCACGTATAACTTAATTTCTTCCTAGCACTCCATAAATCTTTTGAAGACTTTTCCTCGCCTCTCATTGTTGTGCATCAGCAGTTCATGGTAAGTTGATTCAATGTCCTGAAATAGTGCAGAAAATCACTTGGAAGGAGTTGAGCAGTTACTAAATGCACTAGTTTTGTTACAACTGTAATTCTGTCCTGTACAGGTAGCCCTCGATTTATGATCATAATTGAGCCCAAAATTTATGTTGTTAAGCGAGACAGTTTTTATGTGAATTTTGTGACCTTTCCTGTGACAATTGTTAAGTGAATCACAATTGTATATTATATTTGTATAATTGTACAATTTGTATAATTGTTCGCAATTGTATATTATAACACACTTGTTAAGTGAATCTGGCTTCCTCATTAACTTTGCTTGTCAGAAGGTCGCAAAAGGTGATCACATGACCCTGGGACCATCATAAATATGAGTTAACTGTCATAAATATGAGTCAGTTGCTAAATGTAAGTGTGAAAAACTGTCATAAGTCATTTTTTTCAGTGCCGTTGTAACTTACAACACTCACTAAATCAATGGTTGTAAATCAAGGATTACCTGTAATTTTACAAATCCTGCCTTGGCACACAACATTCCCTTGGTGGATAAATGGATAATGCCCTAAAGCAGTACTACTGGATATTCAATAGCTTCCATAAACAGCTTCACAAATCCAACCTTTCCCCCACCATTTAGACATGTCAATCTGTGGAGCATTTTTAAAGCAAAGTTGCATATCTTGTTTTCTGAAATGCTTGTTGGCAGTGTTTCTAGCTTTACCTGCTCTTCTTCTTGTGGTCTGACCATTGGAAAATCTAGCAAAGACAGCCACCGAGCGGAAGAGGTGTCAGCGGTGGTTTCATCAAAGCAAAATGAAAAAAAATATATATATTTACAATTATTTAAGTCTCCTTTTAATTCATGTTGTATGTCAGAGATCATTGCCATCACTCAGTCTTTAATGGCATTTCTGCTGAACTGGTAAATCAAACATGATTAATAATATGGTAGCATCTTTATCTTGAATTCCTTGAAACAAAAAAAGGTGCACATTTTAAAAAGCTTTATTTAATAAATTCTCTTTCTGCAAAGCCTTTCCATGCCGAGCAATGGAGTGAGCAATTTTGAAACTTGCTGATGTTAAATTCATGGGACTTCTTAAGGATTCCATGAAGTAATTTGATTGACTGTTGCTGAGAACTGTACACCTTTTTTTCCCCCTCACTTTTTTCCAAAGACCAGTGATGGTTTATTTCAAAATGTCTTTTTACATTGCACGTTCTGCTTACTATTGTTTCATGATACAAAAGGCACAATGATTTGCCATGTCTATCAATAATGACTAACTTCTCAGGACATGCATTGTGAATGCTTCAACCTTTCTTTATCACTCAACTGGGATTTTTTAAATTTGAGGTTCCCCCATAAAAGTGCTAGTATATGAAAGAAATAAAAACTCCATACTAACAATTTTAGAAGAAATGAGTAATCTTTGTTTTAATAATTACACAATAACATCAAAGATATATTTGATTATTATTTATTGTATTAACCAACTGCTAAACCAAGTCAACTTGACACCAATAGATAATTTACATTTCATAAGTTTAACATACAACTTCTATAATTTTCCAAGAATTCTCACAATTTCAAAATCCATTTCTCCTGACATTTCAGCATTCATGATATCTCCAGAGGAATTAAATTTAATTAGCAAACACTATGATTCTTATATGTCTATGGTATCACATTTACATTCAATAAACAGTGCAGTTTATTATTTTAATTTCATTAAGTTCTTGGCCGTAAATAACATGTTGTTGTTTTTGCTTCAACCTGTGGAGGACGAATGTTTTTTAAAAAAAATTCTACCACAGGTTTATTGCCAAATAACTTAAGCAAACTCATCATATAGTCCATTTGCTTATTTATGGAGGGCCTTGCTTTTTTATGGAAAGTACTTCATAAATCTGCAACTGGATCCCATCGAAATGTAAATTGTAAGTTATCTATTGGTTTCAATCTGATTCCTCTTAGCAACAATTTGTTGCCAACTTTTTCAGGAATAACCAATTGCTTATTCATAATACTTGTTTTCTTATCTTTGCAGATCACATGCTGATATGGATGATGAGGACCTGGATTGTGGGGGCAATAAATTGACTTTGTATAAAAACAAAGAACACCGCTTTGGGGGGGGGGAAAGCCCTACTAAGCAGGTATATACAAAAGTATGAAGGCTATTGCTTAATGCATTGTAAGCCACCCTGAGTCTCCGAGAAGGGCGGCATATAAATCAAGCCAATAAATAAATAAATAAATAAATAAATAAATAAATAAATAAATAAATAAATTTTAAGGCCTGCTTGGTGCAGGATTGCATATTTCTTGAATTTTTGTATGTTGTTTTAGTGGTAACTTCAACTTGTTGTTCAGTGTTGGTAAACAGTCGCATGCCATGGAGTATCAACTTTGACACACATGTCATAAATTAGCCATCACTGCCCTAAATACATACAATGTCTACCATGTAATCATTATGACTATCTCATTTATTCTTTCCTGGTGTCCATGATGAAATAAAGCTTGAGATTGCTAGCTGGTAAGAACATTCCTCACTGCTTTTATTTAATTCTTAATTTTATATATATATATATATATATATATATATATATATATATATATATATATATATATATATATATATATATATATATATATATATTCCTGTTATCTTGTACATGTTTGACAAAATAAATAAATTATATCTATCTATCCCTGTTATCTCTATCATTAAACTGTGAGCAGGGCATAAAATGAGCGACTTTAAAAAAAGTTCATAGTCATATATGAGTTTTTGTGCGTATTCATTCATTCCCCTTATCTAAGCACTCAGCTTCCACAGTCATTTGTTCAGGAATAATTTTGATGAATTTGTTGAAACTTTCTTAATAGGAGAGGCATTTTATTCTTCCTTGAGAAATATTATTTACAACATATCTCACCTGGTATCTCTGCAATGAGTAACGGCTTTCTAGAGCAACTTCTGCATGTAAAAGAAGCCGCTTCGGTGGTACCTCCTAAATACACCTGCAAATTTAGCTTGAGAAATGAGAAACAATTCTGAGGGTATCCTAGAAACTTTTTGTAAAACATAAAGCCAGCTTCCTGGAACAATTTATTCACTATGGCATTTTGGAGAAGGATAAGTGAATATCATCCCAAATCCTATTCGTCATTAACCTCAAAACTGCCATTGCCACATTGGTGAATAAATTAGCAGCATGATCTATGGATCCATAACTTTATAGGAGAGAAATGCCCATGTATGCACATTGTCTGAAAAGATCAACGTTTGCTAGAGCATATGGGTGGATTTTTACAGCTTTGTATTTTGGATTATAAGATATACAAACATGTTTGGTAGACATATAAAACATTTTATTTCATTTTAATTCTGGATAAGCAATAAGAACTCATGTTGGGATTTTAGAATGTGTAGGATACTTCCTGCCAATTCTTATTTTAAATCTCTGGCATGTGTGATCAACTTTCTGTTATTGCATTTATACTTCATTACAATATACAAGCATAAATAAATCCCCTCTCCACTTGTCTAAATGGTTTTATTGATTAATATACAGCAGATCATATTATTTATGCTTTAATTAGCACTTCAGTAGTTAATAGTTTATTATTGCTTGCATATTTGTTCAGAAACATTAGCTAATTCCCTAATCTATTAACACATTCTACAAATCCGTGATTGCTTTATCACATAATTGCTCATTAAAGTCAGTAAATATTAACAAGACATTGGCTCAATTATTCATCAGAACATTGTTTTGCAGTCCATAAATAAACACATCCATATTAAGTGTTATCCTTCACTCTTCTTGTGCTAAAATGTTTTGATTTAAATCCTTTGAACTTTCTTGCATTTTACTGAATCATAAAAGAGAGGGGTTTTCTTTTTTTTATAAAAGTGATCTTTTTTTCCTGAATTCTAGTAGTAGCATTTTCCCCCCAGTAAAATTAGAACCTGTGATATCATTCTCTATAGGCAATTCTGTCATCTACTTTTTAAAGTCCTGGAAATGAAGATTTAGCATTCAGTGTAATTTTTATTGAAATTTAGATTCAATAAAACTAGCCAAAAGTCTCCAGTAGAGGGAAAATGCAACAAAAAAGAAAAGCCAAGGTAATGGTTGTGATGATGATATTTATTTATTATTAAATTTATATACGGCACATTTTGCAGTCATGCAACACTGGGTGGCTTACGATCGGATTAAAAATATTAAAATAGTCAAACAATAAATATAACATTAAAATTAACATAAAGAAGCTAAGATGGGAAAGTATAGAATGGAATAGGGGTGGGGTACTTGTATTTAATTCAGTAACCACCTCCAGGGTTGATATGCCCCCATTCAGGTCTTAGGTCATTTGGTAGGTGCAGTGTATTGAATTCCCACCCCTTTTGAACATGTAGCACTCTACATATAGTGAGATTGGGGCTTTAATCAGATTGCAATGGGCTCTGCTGAAACAAACTTAATAGGCTTAATAGCAGTAACCCAGGTTTAATAGCAGTAACTGTGAGAGGGATCTTGGAGTCTTAGTGGACAACCAATTAAATATGAGCCATCAGTGTACAGCGGCAGCCAAAAACGCCAATGCAATCCTAAATTGCATTAGCAGAGGGATACAATCAAGATCAAGTGAGGTACTAATGCTACTCTATAAAGCCTTAGTAAGACCACACCTGGAATACTGCATCCAGTTTTGGTCACTACACTATAAAAAAGATGTTCTCTCAACATCTAGAAAGAGTGCAGAGAAGAGCAACCAAGATGATTAGGGGGCTGGAGGCTAAAACATAGAACAAACGGTTTCAGGAACTGGGCATGGCTAGTCTAGTAAAGAGAAGGACCAGGGGAGACATGATAGCAGTGTTCCAATATTTGAGAGGCTGCCACAGAGAGGAGGGGGTCAAGCTGTTGTCCAAAGCATCTGAAGTCCATACAAGGAATAATGGATGGAAACTGAACAAGAAGAGATTCAACCTTAGAAATAAGGTGGAAGTGAGAGCAATCAACCAATGGAACAGCTTGTCTTCAGAGGTCTCGGGAGCTTCATCACTGGAAGCTTTCAAGAACAGACTGGACAGCCATCTGTCAGAAATGGTGTAGGGTTTCCTGCAGCGCCAGTGTTGGTGTTGGACCAGAAGACCTCCAAGGTCCATTCTGTTAATCTAAACCCAGGGTTAGGCTAGTTTGACAATTGGCTCAATTCTTACACTGGAAGCTGGAGAGGGCAGAGTTAACACCTCCTCTTGCACTTCAGTGCCTTCTGTAAGTATGAGTTATAGGAAAACTTCTTTCCTGGCATATCTAGCAGGAATTCAAAGAGAACAGAATCCAACTCATTTGTTTTCAGTCTGGTCCTCCTTGATGCCAGGCTCTGAAGATCTCCTAAGGGGAACAGGAATGTGACTGCTACACTCACATCCTGTCTGTATGCAAATGTTCTGCATTGGAAGTAACCATCTGTTCACCATTGATGTAGTAACCACCATTGATGTCTAATTCTAATTCCTTCCATTCCCCACCATCCAGTCAGAGCTGAAGAAGCTTCTTGGATGAGAAATGAAACATCTTCAAAGATAAATCAGAAAGTCCAGTTGCCTCTTGAAAAAAAAAAAAAACATCTTTGGGACAACCATGACCTGGATGACTGAGAATCTCTATGGACAACCACCATTGATGATATCCAAGTAGAAGGTAACACCAAATAAACCTAGCTGACCTTGAAAACCTAACCAGGAATCAGACTGGTTGGTTCTGGGATATGAGACCACCAGAAAGTCCAAAGCTGGGGAATAATATTAATGTTTTAATGTTTCTGTCTCTGTTTTTGCGATGTTGTAAACTGTCCAGAGACACCAGACCAGGATAGCCTATAAATTTAACAAATAAAATAACCTGGTAACATCCCGAAGAAGGCAATGACAGGCTAGCTCTGCACCATTTTTGAGTAGCACGTAGTGGTGGGTTTCTATAGGTTTGCCCCGGTTTGGGCAAACCAGTAGTGGTGGTGGTGGTGGGAGGCTCCACCCACCTGCCCAGATGTCATCACGGACACTCTGCGCATGCGCAGAAAGTTCTGCGGATGTGCAGAAGCACCGTGTATGAGTGAAGCAAGCACACGCACACGAGAGCTCCTGGTTCCGAACTGGTAGCGAAGGTAAGAGGAACCCACTACTGGTAGCATGTGATGGGCTCACATAGTCTCCTAGGAGCCCAGTGGACTCAAAAGCAGCATCCTGCATTCACCAATGTTTGTTAAATGTTGCAAAAGAGTTGCTTGCTAACAACCAGTCCAAAAGAACCTCACCGTCTTAATGTGTATCATGTTCATTGTGAGGACGTGTTCACTCCAAGTGCTCCCTCGCAAGCTAAGGCATCTTCACTCGATAAACAAAATTTACTGTGCTGACATGAGTTACTCAGGAAGTCTAATCTTAGATTGTAATGCACAACCACTTGGGGAGTTTAAGGAATTCAATTAGTGCTGAGCCTTTTCTAACTAACATCATTAAGCAATGTTCCCGACGGATAAAATATAACTAACCTTTGCCTATGGCAGACGCACAGGAGCCCCAACACTGCCTTTCAGATGCAAAATCTTCAGCATCGGTGGCATCCAGAGGAAAGCTTCCCTGCAAACTGCAAATAAAGCTGGTGGCAAGGGGGAGACCGGCTTCATTTAGTGCCCTGATTTAAAGTCCAAAGGCATCCCTGCTTGCTAAGTAATAAAGACCAGGAGGAGGCTGTCAGTACTCACCAAGGTTTGAGATATAATTAAAGAATAATTTTAACTATGAAACTTCCCGAACTTTTATTACAGTCTCATTTCGCTTTTCAGCTCGGGTGGAATTTTAATCCCTCTTTAAAGGATGCCTCTCGTTAAAGGAGGCATCCAAAGGCTTTTATATTTCTAATGAGGAATAAAATTGTGTGTGAATGCCGTTAAGGTGCATGAATTTTAAAGCATTTGGTGAAAAGAAATACTTTGCTGTGAAATCTCAGGCAGGGGCAACTCAAGCGAAGGATAGCTGCTGTAACAAGTTGCCGATAGAGGTAGTCCTCATTTAGTGACCATTTGAATGAAAAAAATGACTTATGACCTTTTTTTCACACTTACGACCGTTGCAGCATCCTCGTGGCCACGTGATCAAAATTCAAATGCTGGGCAACTGGTTGATATTTATGACGGTTGCATTGTCCCGGGGTCATGTGATCACCTTTTGCGACCTTCTAACAAGCAAAGTCAATGGGGAAGTCAGATTCACTTAACAACCATGTCGCTTGTTTAGCAACTGCAGTGATTCGCTTAAGGACCATGGCAAGGAAGGTCGTAAAATAGGACAAAATTCACTTGACACTTATTTCACTTAGCCACAGAAATGTTTGGGCTCAATGGTGATTGTAAGTCAAGGACTATTATATATGCACACCTATGTGTGCTATGAAGGATCTTTTCCCCTACTATTTTGACTCTTTAAATGGAATAAGGATCATAGCTAATACAGCTGTGCATGTTTCAGATAGATTTGGGAAAAAAAGGTCTCAAAATGTGTGGGAACATAAATGCGGCACCTTTTAAAGCAGCACATCTTTTTCTAGGTTTCCATATTAGCTTGAAAATAGATGTGGCTCCTTTAAAGAGTCAGAGCATTAAAACAATTGTATTTGAAAGTGATTCTTAAAGTAGCCATATCTCTGGAAAAAGCTGAAAAAAGAGGCAAATATATATATGCATGCCTCAAAGAGATCATATGTATATCCTCCAGTCCATCTGAAGTACTTCTGAATCATTTTAAAAGCATGCACAGTCCTAATAAACCCACTGTATTTATAATGACAGTATACACAGCAAACGAGATGACCATGCTGGATTTCATATCCCAAATCACTAGTTGAACACTTCCCAAGTGTTTAGGACTGCGTGATGTATTGGCAAATTATGCGAGCAGATCCCAGTAAGGTGGCCTTCTGCAGCTGACCAATAGTGATCTTGTCAGCGCCAATTGTTTTTAAGTGCTTGTCTAGGTCTTTAGGCACAGCACCCAGTGTGCCGAGTAACACTGTATTTTTTATTATTATTATTATTATTATTATTATTATTATTATTATTATTATTATTATTATATATGAAAGGGAAGAAGAGAGCTGAAAATCAACCAAGGGAAGTTCTCCATACATTAATTACAGAAGATGAAACAAAAGAAGCAATTCAGAAATTACAGTGGAATAAATCCGTAGGACCAGACAATTTTCCTGCATTATATTATAAAACTTCTCAAGACCTTTTGATTAAACCATTAACTCGGGTAATGAATGAGATTCAACAATGTCAAGTACTTTTCTTCATCATGCTAAGAAGCTTTTAGTCCTTTCAGTTACAAAAAAGGGTTTGGATTTACAAAAAAATCCTGCTCTTTGCTCAATTTTCATATTATGTCCAGAGTTTACAGATCCATTTTTTAAACTGAATGTAGATTACAAGGCTTTTATTTTTTTTTACAGTTATTGCAAAGAGATTAAATGATATTTTAAACTGAAATGATACATCCTGATCCAGCTGGGTTCATTCCCAAGAGATATACAAGAGGAGATATATTATTTCTATTGATAATATAAACCAGAAAAGTTAGAGAGCTATTATGACTTTTCTTAATGCAGAGACCGCCTTTGCTAATTGTTAATAAAAGTCAGAATATACACCTGGGGATAAAGCTGAAGGTTAGGAAAGTTAATCTCACGTTGCATGGCAGTCATAATTTAGATAAAGGAAATCAGTGGTATGTCTTTGCTATTAAACCTTCTTTCATAGCCTATCAATCTGCTAGAAATCTTAAACATACTAGAATATACTTAGTGTAAAATACATCAATTTTGCTGCCTTTTCAGCAGGGGCACATCGCCATCTACTTCAAGAAGGGGGCACCATCTCTTCCATTCTTATAATTTTTAATCACCTCCTGAATCTTGCCACACAAATGCCTCCTGATTTCTTGAAAGGGACAAGTTAGTCATGGATCCAAGATAGAGGTGGATGAACTCATGCTACCAAGAACTGCATCTGAATACTGTAGGGCAGGGGTGTCAAACTCACGATGACACATCGCCACGTGACGTATCGCAAGTCCCTCCCCTTTGCTAAACTGGGAGTGGGAGTGGCCAGTGCATGAGGCATCTGACCCACAGGCCGCAAGTTTGATGCCCTTGCTGTAGGGAAACATCATTTACCATCTTTTTCACTTCTTGTTCTAACTCCTTTTCTGGTCTTTTGAGGTACAATCTGCATGCTCTCATATGAGGTATGTACTCCTGCATCATTGTATAGTTCCTGACTTCACTGTAAACACTAAGTGGACCATAAACATTGGAATATTGTAAATATAAACTCTTTTACATCTTCTCTTTGGGTAAAGGTTATATTGATTTATATCTCCTTTCTATAGCCTTGGTGCTCATTGCCTCATAGAGGTGCAGAAAAGGAACACAAGGGTTTTCACCAAATTGTTCTCTCTCCCCCACCCTTCTGCTGGAAGGAAGAAATGCAACAAATTGTGAGGCCCTTATAATACTAATAGTGCTTTAATTATGCAAGCCCTTCAGAGATGGAATATAAAAAAAAGTTTTCAAGATTGAAGGTGACAGCAAAATTAAAGGCAAGGGTTGAATTCTCATTAAAATATATTCCCTGTAAAGTGCTTAAGGAAAAGCATGAGGTACTATACTCATATAAATTGTAAAATTGACATATTTTATAGGATTCTCAGTACAGGTGCCTAATGTACATTTTACTGGGTCAATAACCCATGGTTACTAGTGGAACATTGATATTTGAATGTTGCTTTCCAATAGGCAAAAGTTGCTTTATTGAAATTTCGTCAGGACATTTTAAAAAGAAAATCAAAGCTAGCTTGCAATACATTACAAGACCTACTGGGTAAATACAAAGAAAATCTGTAAAATGTTATTTGGTTTATTTTATAGCAATCAGTTCTGGTAACATATGAGCTGTGGTGGTGCAGTGATTAGAATGCAGTACTACAGGTTACTTCTGCTGACTGCCAGCAATTCAAATCTCACTGGCTCAAGATGGACTCAGTCTTCATCCTTCCCAGGTCAGTAAAATGAGGACCGAGATTGTTGGGGACAATATGTGGACTCTGTAAACTGCTTAGAGAGGGCTGTAAAGCACCGTGAAGTGGTATATAAGTCTAAGTGCTATTGCTATTACTATCAATAGATGGGCTACCTAATGGTTATCATCTTGTACCAATCAATTAATGCATTGCTTTCGTGTTAATAGTGATAGACCATTGCCAAGGGGTGGAATATGTTCTTTGCATTCCATCAGCTGTAGGTCTTGCAGTGAACCCATTAGTTGCCAGCTGTTCCTGATACCACTGTCTTCCATCCCTGCAGATGTAAAATAAAACTGATTGTGGAGACATTCACTGGTGGCAGAATAGTTTCTTATCAAACAGATTAAACTCAGCCAAAATTTCCTATCAGTCTACACCCCTCAAGTAGTGCATACAGGAGACAACATGTGTGCAACATCCTACCACCTTTTATTGCTGGTTACTAGTAATATTAGCCCAGGAAATCAATGTCATATAGGCTGTTTTCAATTCTATCGCAATGTTATACCAACACAATTTTGCCTCTCTAAAGGCACTCCATCCCCCTCTCTTAATATGTTCAAATAAACAAGGAAGGAGTTTGTCTGCAGTATTTGTACTCATTTCATTCTTACTCCGGAAATTCCTTCAGGTTTCAGACACATACTGTACACACACAAACAGCTTCTTGGGAGATAATATCAGCTTTAGCAATGTAGCAACAGAACTAGCAACGTAGCCAGAACTGTCAAACAAAACAAAGGTTTGCTTGCAAATTTGTTTTCAAAGAGGAACGTACAGCGTTCCTCCAGGACATGAAGACTCATCCAAAGTCTGTCCAAGGTTCAAGAACCAGGACAATGTTAAAGCCAGGGCAAAGTTGTCAGCCAGCCCAAAGAGTCTAAGGTCCAAGAGTCGAATTCATACACAGGAATCACGCACAAGCTAAATGCTGTTTTCAACGAAGAGAACAGAAGTAAAGAAAGTCTGTGATATAGGCTGTAGCCAGCTGTCACTAATCAGAATGTTTACTCGGTTGTTTGGCAGGTATCCTAATAGACTCCCTCTGTTCTACTCTCTTCTCTACTTGTTTGGTGCAAAAAGACAGGAAGGCTTTATGTCATCCTGACAGGTCCTTCTGTTCAGGTGATGGATCGACCTCATGTGATGCTTGGCTTCGTCTTTCCTGCTGTTGACTATCCACAGGCTCAGCTGGACCAATTTCTTCAGCTTCTTAGAATCTGAGTCAACAGTCTGGGCCATTGATAGACTCAGCTCTCTTATATCTGATCATTTCCTTGGCAGTGATTCTTCCTTCTGTCCCACAAGGCCATTCCCTTTTCCCTATAACAAGTAGTTACTCATGTCTCCTTTCACTATTCCCCCTTCCTAAGGAGTGTACTTTCCATATCTAAGGAAACCACTTGATGAAAATAAATGTTCATTTTCTACACTAATCATTTTTAAGTGCCACTTAGTCCTACTCATAGGGAGAGGACAGCTATCTCTTGAAGTGATCATTGGTGATCATTCAATATAAAAGACATAAGGACCCATCCTTTTCTCTCAATCACAGAAATAAGTAAATGCAGATTTTAAGGCAGGGACCATCCATCCAACACTCATTAATCTTTGTTTCTACTTCTGAATGTGATCACCAGATCTCCTCAATGTTGAGTTACATAGATAAAGAGAGGACTCAAGAACACTCAAGGCTGCGAACAAGAAACTTGCACAGAAAGGAAGCAATAATTAAGGTACATAATGGCATTCAAGCAAGAGAAAGTGCTTTGCTTGTCCTTTCTCTATAGCCCTCTTTCTATTGAAAAAGCTTCACTTGAAAGTTGGAGTACTCTAAAATGACAATTGGTGCAGAGATATATAAAGTAGGGAAGTTGAGTCATTTATAAGAATTTTTCAGTTGTACAAATATCTATTTATGATGGGAAGCTGCTCTTTCTTATGTTGGTGAGATAGTGTGCAAGGAATTGTAACCTCATTCAGAGACAAGTAGTTACAGTTATTCACACGGGGATCCTGACTGTATACATTATTTTACTTCTGTATGTTTTCTAAACATCTTGTAGACTTCTATCTTGCCGTAGGGAGATGAGATTTAAAGATTCTCATCTCACCCCATATATTCATGTACTTTTTGGGAAAAGAAGCCTGGTCATCTTTTTTTCCATATAAATAAATGCATTTTGTTTTGTTTTAAGTTATTAGTTGCATGCAAAATACAAACATTTTTGATATTATTAGGTCATTCTTCATATCAGGCTTCTCCTCTGCCCATGTAGAACAGTACGGAGATGGCTTTGAGCCCAGAAAAACAGGAAAGTGTGAGAAAGAAACTAAAGATTGATATCAGTGTATTAGAATTAAAGTATTTCCAAGTACTGATTGGGCTAAGAAGTTTAGAGAAGTTAGACCTAGCTAGCAGTTGAATGAGAGGCCACCAGGAAATATCAGGGTTATAGATATAATTGGAAAATGGAAAAAAAAAATCCTGGAAGTAAACAAGACAGATCATTTCTGTACTGAAGCCAGGAAAACCGCATGGACATCCAATAGCATCTACAGGGCAGGTTTAAAAAGAGATGGTGATCATGACTGTATGACCAAAGAATGCCCGTATTATAAGTAGGTTGAGTCACATGGATCTTCAAAGGAATAGGGCTTCAATGGTTTAGTTCAGGGGTCTCCAACTTTGGCCACTTTGAGACTTGTGGACTTCAACTCCCAAAATTGAATTGAACTCCACAAGTCCACAAGTCTTAAAGTGGCCAAGGTTGAAGACCTCTGGTTTAATTGACTCCCCCTATAGATCCTCCACTACACCCTCTGTGGACTTTTCCACACAGTCATTAGGAGTTGAATTCAGTTTGGAGATGAGATTTCACTTGACTTGATATTAATAGGGAGATACGGACTTGTACGACTGAAAAGTTAGGTGTCAGGAACCAGGCCCACACTGTAAGTTGATCAAGTTAGTTCTCTATTGTTGCAGTGCCTATTTACAGGAATCTCACCAGACTGACTGTATTCTCCTGGGAAGGATCAGAGAAGGCTTCAGCGACTCTGCACCACTTTCCTCTGGCCAAGAACTCTAAGATTGACCTCCTCTTAATACCTCTTCCCACTCTAGCTTGAGAGTCCACATTAGGTGACCAAAAATAATTGTTGGTTGTTCACCAATACAGTATTGTTCTTTTGAATACATTCTTCATGTGGATCCATTTTAGAAAACAAATAGCAAGCGGCCAAGTTTAATCCAATGGCATCATTTACATAAAAGGCTATCATGTTTTGGAATAGATGCTAGTTCAACACTCTCAAATTTGTAAAGTGATCTAATTAATGTTCATTAATGTGCATCCATTAATCACATTCAAACAACTGCCAGCAGGATCTGAAATTTGCCCGTTGACAAAAAGCTGAAGAAATATGAATCCCTGTTATCAGTCTCCACACTTTTTAAAAAAACAAAAACAAAAAACAAGGTGACAGGTTTCCAGAACTAATTTGTTTTTATGTGTCGTAGACAGGCTTTAATTCCAAATGTATAAAGCTTTTAATCTGCCACCTTCCAGACACTGGTAGGATTTACCAAATAGCGTTTTACTTCGAACATGTCTATTATCTGCCTAAATTTCTGTTTGTTTCTGTAGGGGAACTCAGAACTGTAAATCAGCTGATGGAAACTTACTTGATAGCATTGTAGGAGATCATTTTGAATCAAAAGGATGGTGTCACGTTTTGCTTTCTTCGAAGATGTCTCTTTAAAGTATCTTGACTCCATGAAAGAACAACTGCAAACACAGAGAGTAATGTGTGTCTTCTTCCTTTGACAAATATTGCCGTGCTTTTTACATCACTTCTAAGTAGTAAATTTTATGCATGAAAGTATACAGACTTGCAACAGAAGATGTAACTCCCCCTCCCGTAGTCTTTAGGGAAGTGTCTACATGCTCTTCTCATCAAACATTTAGAGTTGCGGCAGGTATAGGTATATATATATATATATATATATATATATATATATATATATATATATATATATATATATATGTGTGTGTGTGTGTGTGTGTGTGTGTGTGTGTGTGTGTGTGTGTGTGTGGTTAAAAATGTTTCCGCAGATGAGATAGTTGAATTAGAGAAGCCAACTGAATTACAGAAATAAGTAAAGTACATCTTCATGTAATTTAGAGATGAATAACCGGTGAAGAGGGATGTGGTGGCTCAGTGGCTAAGATGCTGAGCTTGTCGATCGAAAGGTTGGCAGTTCAGGAGTTTGAATCCCTAGTGCCGCATAATGGGGTGAGCTCCTGTTACTTGTCCCAGCTTCTGCCAACCTAGCAGATCAAAAGCACGTAAAAATGCAAGTAGAAAAATAAGGATCACCTTTGGTGGGTAGGTAACAGCGTTCCGTGTGCCTTTAAGCATTTAGTCATGCCGGCCACATGACCATGGAGATGTTTTCGGACAGCACTGGCTCTTCGGCTTTGAAACAGAGATGAGTGCCCCCCCCTAGAGTCGGGAAAGACTAACACATATGTGTGAGGGGAACCTTTACCTTTACCTAACCAGTGAACTGATTTTTGTGGCCTCTGAAAAGTCACAAAAAGCTAAATTTTTATTTCCTGCCATTCAGGGGAGGGAAAAAACAGTCAACATTTTACAGGTAGTCCTCGACTTACAAAAGTTCACTTAGTGACCGTTTGAAGTTGCAACAGCACTAAAAAAAGTGACATGACCATTTTTCCCACTTACAACCATTTGCAACATCCCCATGGTCATGTGACCAAAATTCGGACGCCTGGTAACTGGCATGTATTTATGACAGTTGTAGTGTCCCGGGATCATGTGATCACCTTTTATGACCTTTTGACAAGCAAAGTCAATGGGGAAGCCAGATTCACTTGATAACTCTGTCACTAGCTTAACATCTGCAGTGATTCCCTTAACAACTGTAGCAGAAAAGGTTGTAACATGGGGTAAAACTCACTTAATACTTGTCAACAGAAAGATTGGGTTCAATTGTGGTCATAAATCAAGGACTATCTATATAGTGGGAGTCTCCCTTCCACTATTCTCCCTAAATTGGTGTCTGATCTGTCTTTCCTTTGCGAGTGCATTTTCATATCTGGTTTTAGGTTGATGGTGTTGGAACATGTAAAGAAGGTCAGAAAGCAGGTGAATGGTGTTTGGAGAAGAACTGGACTTGGCGTCCTCTGGCAGTGGCTGCACTGCCTTGGATTGAGACTGATTGGTAGCTTTGAAGATAGTAGCTTGAGAGAACATAACCCAAGAGAACATAACCTGTGAGAACTTACTTGGAAGCTTACTGGTGTTGTTCTATGCTCAGTTTTCAGCACTGCCACCCAACTGATTTGGAACATGATTTAAATTGCCATCTGAGCTACTCTCTTTAGCGAAGCGATTATTGCAGCATGACATTAACATCCTATGGCAGGTGCCAATACTGGCAAAATGTCTGGCACAAGAATTGGAGCAGGGGAAGATGGAATGGCAGAAGATGGAGGCCAGCTTTTGGGCTGCAGTCGTAGTGCTGGGGCTGACTTAGAGATATTGGGAAAGACAGTACTGAAGGTTGCTGGTATTAGGCCTCTATAAAGGGAAAGGAAACAACTGAAAGGAAACAACTGCTACTACCATTCTTGAGAATATGATGAACTGTCAGGCTTGTGAGGTAATCCAGATAACAAGCATACCCAGGAGTATTATCTCTCTCTTTATTGTAAGGTTACATTAACATACTGTAATATTGCAAGTCTGAAAATACATATTTCCCTCTTTGCCTTTACAAAACTAGGGAGGGTTTCTTTTATGAGATGTTTTCCATAACCCCATTACTTCTGTAGCCTCAGCTGCCTCTTAACAGACTGTTGTCTAGTCTACAGTTTTTCCTCCTGTCTCACTACATACAGAATAACAGAGTTGGAAGGGATCTTGGAGGTCTTCTAGTCTGACCCCCCCCCTCAGGTTGGAAACCCTATACCATTTCAGACAAACTGTTGTCTAATCTCTTCTTGAAAACCTCCATGTTGGAGCACCCACAACTTCTGCAGCTAAGTTGTTCCACTGATTAATTGTTCTCACTGTCAGGAAATTTCTTCTTCGTTCTAGGTTGATTCTCTCCTTGATTAGTTTCCACCCATTGTTTCTTGTCCTGCCTTCAGGTGAATACCATTATGTGAACCCAGTCACAGAGTTGGACAAGGATAGCCAAAGGTGAGGCTAACTGTCCAGCTGTTGATCACTCAAATGGATAGGATGAGGGGAATTAGTGATTGGCATTAATGGAAATGTTCTTCAATGCTGAGGTTTCCTTACTGATGGTCTGGGGAGATGTATAAAATAAGGGGGATGAGTAGGTGTGGTTGGAGTTACTGGTGTGAATGACTTGCCAAATCACTGGCACCATGTTTGGGAGGTTACTACAATCATGAGTTTGCAATTTAGGGAATGAGTATTGAGATGTTTGGAAGCCTGGAGACCATGAATGATGGAACTGACAGGTACAGTATAATGAGCGAGAGTGGCACAGTGGTTAGAGTGCAGTATTGCAGGCTACTTCTGCTGACTGCTGTCTGCCTGCATTTTGGCAGATCGAATCTCATCAGGCTCAAGGTTGACTCAGCCTTCCATCCTTCCAAGGTGGGTAAAATGAGGATCCAAATTGTTGGGGGCAATAGGCTGACTCTGTAAACTGCTTAGAGATGGCTGTAAAGCATTGTAAAGCGGTATATAAGTGGTAAGTGCTATTAGTATCACTATAATCATTTGTAATGAGTCAGGATTGAGATGGAAGAAACAACAGTTATGACATTGACTGAGATATTGATGATAGACATAATTTTAGCCTGGTTGCCTCATATCTGGGTTCCAGTGGCCTAAATGCTAATAATCCTGGCCTTAATATGCTGATGGTGGTCCAAATAAAACAAGAACATCCTCTGTCCATAAGGTGTTCTGATAGCAGCAGTGCTGTGGTTATTGAAAGGGACCTACACCTGGGAAAAAAAGCCACCCAGTTCTGCAATTTGAGATTCCTCCTGGAATTGCAGATACTGATTTCTTCAGAAAACCAAGAACCCAGAATCTTTCTCTGTATGGCAGTTGCAGGACCTCATAACACTAACTCGTAGCCTCATCTTTCCTCACTTTGGACTACTGTACTGCACTCTACATGGCTTGGCCCCTGAAGATCACTTGGAAGTTTCAGCAAGTCAAGAATGCAGTCCATTTATTGGCTGGCATTCATTACCACAAGCACATTACATTTATATTTTATTGTCTGTCTGTCTGTCTGTCTGTCTATCTGTCTATCATCTATTTATCTATCTAGTTCTCCACCCATCTCACCATGGTTTTATTTTTAATGTTGTATACTATATTCATTTTAAGTTTAATATGGGTGTTT